>OX155951.1:27102213-27273885 GCA_944548615.1 Micropterix aruncella
GTAAGTAAGACATGGGAGAATGCATGTATTATAAAGTTTACTTTTTATTGACATTGGTATCGTTTCATTTTTAACTATCTCTTTTAGTGACCAGTACCGTTTCCAAGTGTTGCTTATTCTTCTATCGATTTCTTTTGAGTATTGGTCTTTTATAGATATTATCTGTCCTAAATATATATATTCATCTACATATTCGATAATTTCTTGTCCTATTTCTATGTCTTCCTTTAATGCATTCGTCATTACTTTGGTCTTCGTTGGATTCATGGATAGACCTGCTTTTCTGCTTTCGTAATCTAGTTGTTGTAACATAGTTTGTAATATGTCTGGTCTCTCAGCGAATATCACAATGTCGTCGGCGAATCTTAGGTGATTTATGTTTAATCCGTTAATGTTTATTCCAAAATTTTCCCAGTTTATATTTCTAAATATGTTTTCTAACACTGCCGTAAAAAGTTTTGGAGAAAGTGGATCGCCTTGCCTGACGCCTTTCTGTATACTAAACTCTTCTCCTTGTTGTTCCAGTCGGACCGTTGCTGTGGTATTTTTATAGATTTCTTTTATTATTCTTATGGATTTACTTTCTACGCCCTGGTTTTTCAGCGTTTTCCAGATATAGTTATGATTCAAAGAATCAAAAGCTTTATTGTAATCGACGAATGCCATGTAGTAGCGTTGACCGTATTCGTTAAGTTTTTCGATGACTTGTTTCACAACATGTATATGATCGATTGTACACTCAGAAAAAAACATGGTGAATTTGACAACAAAAAGTTGTTAAATATGAGCCATCAAGGTAAAATAGTGGGAGCCACAACGCCAAAATTGTCGAAAAACATTGCTTATATGACAGAGCATAGCATTGTTAATTTCACAAAGGCGCGCTTTCACAACTTTACTTTGATGGCTCATATTTCACAATTTTACTTTGTGAAATTCGCAATGTTAACACATTGCGAATTTCACAACTTTACTCTGTTGATTCGCAATCAATTCCGCCTTTCAACCTTGTGGGTTTAGCAATGCGCACTTTGCTTTATTAGCAACTTTCAAGTTGTGTTTCTAACAGAGTTGTGGTTCGACCTTGTGGGTTTAGCAATGCGCACTTTGCTTTATTAGCAACTTTCAAGTTGTGTTTCTAACAGAGTTGTGGTTCAACCTTGTGGGTTTAGCAATGCGCACTTTGCTTTATTAGCAACTTTAAAGTTGTGTTTCTAACAACTTGAAAGTTGCTAATAAAGCAACGTACGCATTGCTTCAGATCTTCAGCATATTTTATTTGTACTGCTGTATACTGTACAACCGCTGTGTAAATATTAATTGCAGGGAAAAAGAAATCCATTATAGCTATTCCTGCCATATTTACACTGCGGTTGACCAGGAACAGCATTGCAAATAAAACCTGAAGAAGATCTGAAGCCTATGTTGCATTACTTGTGCATGTTTGTGTATCCAATAACCTAAAACATAAACAACAGTTACGCAAAATAAAACATTTATTTACTTACAACTGACATACATGTTATAACAAAAGGAGTGTTTAATTTTAATTTTACTCGAATAATTTTATGTGGAGACAGAGTTTAGGTCGGAAATAGAAAATTTCCATACAAAATAGTCTTTCAAAACTTGAAAGACGTTTCTGTAATATTTTGTATAGAAACCTATGATTTCCGTGTTAATCTCTGTCTTCTCTTAAAACCAAGATTAACAAACATAAGAAGCCATAAATTTACAGATTACAGTTTTATTCATACATGTATAGAAATAGAAATAGAAATATTTTTATTGTCCGAAATTGTGGTGGTACATTTATGGTGATAATGCGTAAAACTATGTATCTCACAATTACCTGTTATTAAAACAGATTGACAAATTTACTTATGTGCTAAATTGACTTATCTGCTAATTATAATATCTTATTAAAAATGTAATTATTTCACTGGTTTAACATCTAAAAAATCTAAACAGACCGGATAAGTAGAACTAACAGTAGAAGACAATTAGAAAAAATAATTCACCAATAATATAAAAAATAAAGAAAAAATCAAAATCAAGGAATAATCGAAATTCCGCCTATAAATACGAAATGTATATAATTTAAAATGTAACAGTAGAAAACAATTAATAAAAAATAATTCACCAATAATATAAAAAATAATGAAAAAAAATCAAAATCAAGGAATAATCAAAAATCCGCCTATAAATACGAAATGTATATAATTGAAAATTTGTAATCTTCCTAATTGAATTATTGTAAAAACAAAATGAAAATGCATGCCTACAATATAATATTATGAGAAATATTCGTTTAATGTGTAAAAGCTTTTATCGATAAGCCATTTTTTCAACGCTGCGGTAAACTCTTTTCTTTTTATTTCTTTGATATTTGCAGGTAGGTGGTTATAGATTTTTATTGCATTGTATAACATTCCTTTTTTAAATAGAGTTAAATTTGGCTTGGGTGCTTGTAGCTCATGTTTATTTCGTGTGTTATAGCCGTGTTCAACATTGTTTGTTTTGAAATACTGATCGTGGTCCCTTATAATTTTGCAGGTTTCCAAGATTTATTTATTTAGAGTAGGTATTACAAAATTTAACTAGTACATTTTACCATGTCACACTGTATGTAAATGAGGCAATAGCAGAAAACTGATTCTTATTGTGACTGAGACATGGTTATGACCGAAAGTCGCCTAACTAGGCCTGAGCCTGTTCTAAGGCTGACTTGAGCAATTTTCTTTGTGCATTATGATTACTATTTATTAACAATGCATATATTTCTAGACACAATCAAATAAAACTAATTATTAAAATAGTCTACAAAAAATTAAATTAAAAATAGAAAATTCAAATCTTTTTAAAATAAAAATAAAATACGATAAAACTAAATCTAATCCAAATAATAAATAAAACAAAATCAACATTAGAATAATCAGAATTAATAAAAATGCAAATGGATTGTCACTTTTTAAAGTTACAAGATGTTACAAGATGTTGACAAGATGTTGCAGGTTTCCAAGAGGTTTCCCTTATAAACTCTTTTATGATTTTTCTAACTCACCGCCGCCCTGGCAGATGATGAACCAGCCACAGCAGATGACAAAAACTTCTCTGTAGCATCAATCTGAGTATTACGCGAAGAGACAGTATGTGTTCAGGACCCTTCTGTAACAAAAAAAATATCCAGCCTTATTACAGGTTCAATATCATATTATGCTATGATAGGAAATATACTGCAGTTAAAACTAAATTGCAATTAATTCAGTTTTTTTTACCAATAGGCATTCAATTATATTCGATACAAGCAAAATGTGTTATTTTTAAATTACTGTGGAAATTTTAATTAATTTATTTAAAATGGTGCACTATGAAATCTACACAAACCGCCATGTGAAGGCATGCTGTAAAATTGTTAAACTCACAAGCTGTTAAACTGTTAACCCCGCAGTTTAGAGCATTGAGGTAATAACAATGTCAAAAAAAATTGTTAGCGCCAAAATTTTATATTGTTGATACCGCAATTTTTGCATTCGACAAAGAAAACGTTGCTGACCCCGCAAAGGGTAATTTGTCTTCGTTACAATATTCTATGGTTAATTTCGCAATTTTTCGCTCGCAATGTAAAAATGCAGCATTGTCTAGAAAAAAATTCTATAGTTTAGGTATTATTCTAGATTATTGATCTTTCAATATCATTCGACTATATTCACCACGCTGATTCCGAAACGAGGTATCTAAAGTAGAATAGTTTCGGTACAATGTAGTCACAGCCATACAACTCAAAGGTGGCGGAACGGCCGCGTGTTCTTATGTTATCGTGCGATGAGACGCCAATACAGACTCGATAAATATTTTTTTCAAAAAACTTACCCTGGAACGTTGCGACAGGTGTACGAGGTTGTTCGATATTAAGAAATCCAGCAGTAGCTGCTGTTCTTTCTCCATTTTTCTGAGATGTCGCCACTTAATCACTGATTGCACTTTTGAACAGTTCCTAATTGTGCTTTTAATTCTTTCTTGAAAATACGACGCCGTAAAATGCACTTGATCAGAGCGAGCGCTCCGCCCGCGCGCTTGTTACAGACTGGAATCAACTGGAATAGCGTCGCAAACAAACAGCCGAGCGGCGAGCGTGTCGCGACTTGCGCGCGCGGCGGGATTTTGACAACGTATAGGAAAGCCCCCAACTTTGTAGAAAATAAACGTTGCGGTTTTGACAATTATAGTTTGAGTTTTTCTCAAACCTATCTGCCATTGAGAAAAAATCTACGTCAAAGTTGTGTTAATATCAATTTAAAAACATTGAGGAATTATGAAAACATTGCCTTATTCACAACTTACGTAGTTACTAGCTAGCGTTGCTAGTAAAAGTTGCTAGCGCGGCAACGTATAAAATCAATGTCTCGCTTACATTGTGGAACTGACAAACCAACTATGTTAATCATGGACATTGCTAATTTATCCACAACATTAAAAAAGCAATGTTCCGCTTACATTGTGAAACTCACAATACTCACCTATGTGAATTCCACAGATTAGCACATTGCTAATTTATCAAAGTACCGTAAAGTTGCCATCGTCGCAATGTATAAAATCAATATTCTGCTTACATTGTGAAAATCACAATCTTTAACTATGTGAATTCCGCAGATTAGCACGTTGTCAATTTATCAAAGTAGCGGAACATTGCTATCGCCGCAACGTATAAAATCAATGTTACGTTTACATTGTTAAACTCACAAGCTGTAAAATTGTTAACCCCGCAGTTTAGAGCATTGAGGTAATAACAATGTCGAAAAAAATTGTTAGCGCCACAATTTTATATTGTTGATTCCGCAATTTTTGCATTCGACAAAGTAAGCGTTGCTGACCCCGCAAAGGGTAATTTGTCATTGCCACAATATTCTATGGTTAATTTCGCAATTTTTCGCTCGCAATGTAAAAATGCAGCGTTGTCTAGTAAAAATTTCTCTGAGTGTAGAATAATCGGAGCGAAATCCCGCTTGTTCTCTTGGCTGATTTTGTTCTAGGTGTTTCATTATTCGGCCAAGTATTAAGCATTAAGTATATTATTTTAGAAAACGCTTTATATAGATTGGGCATTAGACATATGGGTCTGTAATTGTTTATTTCATTTTTGTCTCCTTTTTTATGTATCAGGACAATAGTGGACTTCGTCCATTGGGTTGGTAATTGTTCAGTAGCCATTATTTCATTAAATAGATGTGTCACCTGTTTGGATGTTACGGTTAGGGATTCTTTCAGTAGTTCGTTTGAGATGTTGTCGTCTCCAGGTGCTTTTCCATTTTTTTGTGTATTTATGGCTCTTATGACTTCGGTCTCTAATATGTATGGTATTTCTTCTTCGTAATCATCCTTCTCCGTCTCTATTGGTATTGTTTTTTCAGTCTCTGTATATAAACTTTTATAGAATTCTGTCGCTACTTTAGCTATTGATAATCTTTTTGTCGTCGATTTCTCATTTTTCTTCGTGTTATTAGTCTTCATGTTTGGTATCCATTGAGTGTATTCTCTTAGTTGTTTTAGACCTTTCTTTATTCCGCCTGTTTTTTCTATTTGTTCTCTCAGTACATTCAGTCTTTCCGTTTTTCTGTGTTTTCTTATTGATGTTTGAATTTTTTTGCTAATGTTTGCAATGTTTTTCCGATTACCTTTTCGTCTCTCTAGCATTATGTTCCTCTCTTCCATTAGCTTTAGCGTTTCTTCTCCTAGTTTATTTTTCTTCCCTTTTTTTGATCTTGATTTGTTTAGGTTTCTCAGTTCTTTCTCCAGAAAATCGTACTTTTCTTGTATTGTTTTGTGTTCTTCAGTTTCATATAATGTGTTTTCTAAATCATTTAGTACATCTTGTGGTATAGGCGATGTTATTGTTATGTTTCTGGTTGAGGGGATAATATGTTTTCTTGATTTTCTATTTTTGTGCTGTATAACACCTCTTACCATTCTATGATCTGTATTAAAATTTAGCTTGTTCACTACATCGACGTTACTGAAGATCTGTTTTTCTCTTGCAAGAATAAAATCGATTTCATTTCTATCTCTACCATTTGGAGACATCCATGTCCACTTTCTTGACTTTCCTTTTTTGAAGAAACTATTCATTATTTTGAGATTATTTGCAAAGCAAAAATCTATAAGTCTGTGTCCATTGTCATTTCTGTCGCCACTACTGTGATATCCTAAGACAAATTCGTCTTTGTTAGATTTGCTGCCCACTTTGGCGTTAAAATCTCCCATCAGAATTATATTTCTGTTCTTCGTTTGCATCAAATCTGTCAGATCTTTGTAAAATTTATCTTTCGCTACTTTTGTATCCTGTTCTATGGGTGCATGTACTTGGATAATCAACGATGGTTGTTTAAATTCTGGTAGCTGTATATTGAGCACCGCAATCCTGTCAGATATTCCTTGGAAACTTTTGATTTTATCCTTTAGATACTTTTTTATTAGGAATCCCATTCCATATATACCTTGTTTTTCACCATAGAAGTAAAAGATGTATTCGTTATATTCTCTTATCTCTTCTCCTATTCTTCTTATTTCGCAAAGACCGATGACATCCCATTTTATAAGTCTTATGGCTTCTTCTAATTCTTCTAAATTGTTATCTGTCATTAGTGTTCTGACGTTTAATGTTGCAAGGTACATTTTATTTTCCCTTTTTCGGAGTACATGTGTATTTCTAGGGGGTGCGGGGGGTGGTGGTCTAGCAACCCCACGGGGACCAGCCGGATTGGGGTTGTTCTTCTTCTGGTTGCTGATATTTAGTTGCTACTTAGATTTGTTTGAAATATTCGAAAAAGAGCTTGCTTTAGGTCTCATCAAATCGAATGCATTTTTCCTGTTTTCTTTTATTGCAGAAGTATCGTTGGAGTTCGTTGATTTCTTGGTCTGCTTCTGATTTTCCGGCGAAGTTGATTGGTCTCTTTTCCTTTTTTCTTTATTTTGGTTTCCTTCTTTCACTACCAGCTGATCGTATTTTATGTACGCAATATTTCCTTTCACACGTTCTTCTATTAGTTTCGGTATCAATTGTCTTCTTTTTTCTAATATTTCCTTAGGAAAATCTTCGGTAACGTATACGACTTTTAGTCTCTTCCTCTCTTTTAGTATTTCGTTCCTTTTCCAACTGTTTGTCAAAGCAATAAGAACCGGTCCTATTTTATTTTCTTTGTTGAGACCGATACGGTGAATTTTTGATACATCGTATGCTTCCAAGGTGATTTTCAGATCGGATTTAAAAATTTCCTGTACTCTCTGGAGCAGTTCCGACGAAGATTTCTCATTTTCTTCCAAACCAAAAATTAGAATGTTTTTTCTTTTGTTTTCCTTCTCTAAATAATCAACCTTTTTCTGTAACATTTCTATTTTATTTTTCATAATTTTGTTATCTTCTATTAAAGGTTCTAATTTTTCATGCATTTTTTCGAATATAATATTTGTTTGTTTTTCCATTTCTATTCTCATTTGGTCGAAAAGTAATTTAAATTGTCCCTCCATTTTGGTAATTTTTCTTTGTGCAGTGGCAACTTTGACGGATGACACGAGTATATGTTTCAAAAAATTACAAGATCTTAAATCATTACGTAATAGTTTGAAATAGAATCATTATTTTGTCACCAAAATGCCTGCTAATAGAGGGGGGGGGGGGTTATAAAAGCGGTAAATTGAAGGCAAAGACAGCATTTCTTAATGGAGAGCGAAAGACAAAAACTTACCAAGAGCGCCAGTTTTCTGGATAAATATTCAATGTTATAATATGTATTACCGCTGTCGTTCAAAGGATGTGCAGTGTTTGATCAGCTTATCAGGCGGAGTCCAATACGCTGCATAAGCCTCTAGGTTATCCGAAGGGATGCCTTTGCAGAAGTAGATGGTAAACGGATAACGTCGTCCGGGCGCACAGTGGACAGTGGACAGCGGCCAGGCCCGAATTCATCAAAGCACCACTTTGTCGTGCGCGGGAGGATGAACACACGTCGCCCTCTCTCTCTCACACACACCCTCCCTCCCTCTCGCCAGCAGCGTCGCAAAAGGAAACAATGTGAGATAATACAACAATGGCGTCTGCTGGATCATCCTGAGTATTGTGTGTAAGTACCTAGATGTCTTTTATCTAGGCACGTAGAGCGCCCTCCGCCTCCCTCCCTCGATCCCTCGCTCCCGCACTCGCGTGTATATCGAATCATTTCTGCTTAATACAATGGGAACTGCTTTGTCGCGGAACCTTCCTCCCTCGGCCGCCCCCGACCGTCCCCGCTGCCGTGGCGCCAGCGTCGCGCCCGCGATCATCGCACTGCACAATGGAACCTGTGTTTTGTCTTCGAATATTGTCGCCGAGCCGCCATCTGTGTCGAGGACGGCGCTGATAATTGTCGCGGCGCACCGAGGACAAGGACCGCCTGGCCCACTCGCAGATATCTAAGGATCCAAAACCAGCTCAGAACGAAGTGCCGAGGCTCCCTCCCCCTCCCCCTTAGAGGACGCAAGCGATCACTGGTAGCGGGTTACCAGCTTAGCGCTGGCGTCAATTATAGCGCTGAAATGGCGCAAATAAGGGATTTTTGTTGTCGAACTAGTGTCAGGCTCAGTTCAGACATTGATTAAATTAGGTATTAGATTGCTTAGCTCCGTAGTATGATTTGGAAACCCTTAACATCCTGCGAAATGCAGGTGGCGCTGATAGCATTGTCGGCGAAACTTATAGCAATTTATTTGGCCATCTAACTGTTCGTTGGTAACCGCATATTGAACGCCTGAACTGATTTGGCATTTTTTAAAAATATTCGTAATAGACCAAATAAAGTCCTAACGAAAGGGAAAATTGGAAAAGTTACCTGAAAAATTCGGGAAAAACTGAAAGTCCTTTTTTTTTACTCACGATTCGAACGATGAATATCTGTAATTATTTTTTTTGAATGGAAACGACGTATTAGGTGATCCTTATTTTGTTTTGATCGCTACGCTTTCGAGATGGAAATATTTCAATCAAATGTATTCAATAAAAAACTATTTATTTATTTCGGTTTTAATCTGTATTATTTCGGTTTTAATAATAGCTATGATTTAAAAAATCGGTTGTTATTATATTATTATTTTATATATTGCTTAGAGCGCCATCTGCAGTGCGCTATCCGCCATACTGTTATACCACGAGAATTGTCATATTAAAGATAATAAAAGGATATTGAATATTAATATTTTTTCAGAACTACACGTTTCGCCATCATCGATACGGAGTACCATCTACACGTTGCTTTTCGTAGTAAAATCCTAGTTGCCAAATCGTAGTACGATGTTGAGCACGCTATATAATCAATGGCTAAGACAAGCAGAAACTATGCAAATTAAAAGATCAATCTATACACAAATTATATTTAGGGTTCCTTACCAAAGCGTACAATTGAAACCCTATTGTTGAGATTTTGATGTCTGTGTATGAAATCAACGATGGTTATTTCAGTGTTTAAAATCCTAAAAAATAAGACTGAGAAAATTCTATAATACTCGTATGTGTTACACAAGTACAATAATTTTTTATTCCAATTTCTAACAAACTCAACAAAATCGATACAATAAATCATTTTGTCATCCATAGGACATGTGCAAAAGCAAAAGATGTGTCCTTTTTCGCCCTTGCTTGCGTGACCTCCCCCCCCCCACCTCTTGGTTCTACGCAGCTTGGGCCGCAACGCCAGCTTGTTTTGTAACTAGTCCAACTTTTGGTTCAGCTGTTGTTATTCGCGAGCCACCTCGGCGAGGTGAACTGAATGATATAATTCCCTCGGTCAAACCTGGGCAGTGCATTCTGCAAATCTGTGTTGTATCTGGCGAATTAGCGGGGGAGTCTGGAAACGTTTTCTAAGTTGGTGGTGTCGATGTTGATCTAATGTTATCTACATTTTAAATGGCGCGTTGACTACCCGATCCCGGTGAAAGCGGATAAAGGGCGCCATAACAGTAATTACTTACACTTTTATGAGCTTCGCGCAAGTGATTTCACTCTGGCATGTGAGCCGCCGCACTGGTTTGCCAGTGGCCTCGCTATTTGAGGTAGGAACTCTGCTGTATAGATATAGACACACACATACTGATACGCACAGACATACAAACACAGACACACACTTTACAGAAACCATTTTTTTTGATACCTAGGATCCCAAAACGCGCAAATCCGGCGCAAACTCGAAATTTAAATTGTGCTCGAAAACGAGACTCTATTTACCTACTTCGTGTGGCACGACGTATATTTTGGCAAAATAATAAAAAAAAACGCGTGTCAGCTCCGACCCGCGACTAAAATTTACTGTTTAAGTGCGTTTGTCATTGAATATACTCGTACAATAGGCAAAGAGGATAAATAAACGCAACTACAATAAACGAATATTACTGATAGCATGTCGACGTCGACGTTGACTTCGACTTCGATTTCGATTTCGACTTCGACTTCGACTTCGACTTCGACTTCGACTTCGACTTCGGCTTCGACTTCGGTTCGACTTTGACTTTGAAGCTGGCGAATTTCATCTGTTATAGTCTTCTGTTGGGTATTGTTGCACTCTTTTCAATTTTCGAACTTTACGGACATTAAACGTAACGCTTTTAGATTCGATTTTACAATCCATCAAATTCTTATACCGGAGGGGGGGGGGGGGGGGCTTTAAATGAAATCGATTCTCCAATAAATTCCAAAAACACAAACATTTAGGTTTATGGATACAGTCTAAAATCGAATAAGTAATAAAATCTAGGTTTTTTTCTGGAATTCTCTTTTTATTAACATACTTTTCGCCTCAAGGTCTGACTTGATCTGCTTGGCTACCACCAACAAGCCTTGGGCGATTGCCTGTTTTACTGATAGACTCAAATTGGCTAGTTGGAAGAAAGGGGTTTGGGGATAAGTCGGACACCAAGTTAGGGGGGATGGGCCCATTGCAGGGTGGTCGAGCGGTCAGCAGCGTGTCGAGTTCTGGGAGGGGGGGGGGGCATGAATGGAAGAGCGAGGGGGGAGGGAGAGGTCCATTGTTTTTAGTGGCGGTACAAAGCGGCGCAGAGCGACGCTTGGACAATGACGCGCCGCGCCGCCGTAATAATGAGCGCCGCGTCCAAGTTAGCATATGAATAAAGTGGACAAAGGCCCTCCCCGCGGCCGGCCGGAGCCGCGCGCTGCCTCCGCAGCCGCACAATGCCCACCGACGCGCTTTTATTAATTGCTTTATTATATTACAACGTGCGATGATTCGGCGCGGGTCGCATACATCGACTTTCCCATACAAGAAAAATTAAAACGGGGCAAGTGCGAGTTTGAGCAGCTCACCGAGAGGTAACCATTTAAGAACCATGGGATATATGAGTCCCATAACTTCAAAAATCATTTTATAAATAATAGAACACGAACAATTTATAAGTTATATTTTTCCATGTTAATAAGACATCAAAATTACCAAAAATAATGTTAGCAAATAAATATTAGCAAAAAATATTAGCCAAAAAAATACATAAAATTTAGACGTATTTTTTTTTATTATGGCAAATGGCCAACGAACTCAGGAGATTTAAACAAAAAAATAAAATATTTATAGCGACTTTCTCATTTTTTTTCTTTTAGAGTGTTTTTTTAGTACATATTAGTAAATAATACGTATGAGTACGTAAAGTTGAGTAATACAATAATCAAACGTTAGAAAAAGTTGTAACTTTGCATTTGTATGGACCACAGGGACACTTATATCCCATCAATTTACACTTATATCCTTCTACACCACCTGGCGCTGTATTGACAGACTAAGGATGGGTGTGACTAGATGCCGAGCTAATCTCGTTTGCTGTGGCTCCACAGAGAACCTAATATGCATATGTGGAAAGCTGCAGAGTGAAGACCACCTCCGATCCTGGCCACAACTGTCAACCTCTATCACACACCAGGACCTACAAGAGGCAAACGATATCCATCCAGGACGCATATTTTTGGAGAGACGTGTCGTAAATTGGCCCGGACACGTTAACGAACGCACGATATCCTATCTATTGAACAAATTTTCACAAAACTTGACATAAATATTATTTACATCGCCCTTTAAGTTTTATGTATCAAAAATGTCCATACTCCAAAGCTTATGGTCCTCAAAGTGTTAAATGGATTTAACAACCACTGTCAAGAAAAGAAGTTTTAGCTGCAACTTCATATTGATATCTTTTATAAGCTAATTGCTATATTCATATATACAGTCGAGAGCAATGAATCCGGGTTACCAACATACACCTACTAAATCTACTTATATGTCGGATACCTGGTATGAATATACCAGGTAACCTTCTTATTATTATTATGTGGCAGAACAGAAACAAAAGCAAAAACAAATGCATTGAACTCCTAGTTCGATTTTTAAAAAATATATTTTTTTTGTTTTAGCATTTTTGATGGCATTACTTTACAGCAGCTATGGAGTTTTATTATTAATTTTATAAGAAGATTAAATTGTCTATAACAATCTTTTTATTTGAATAATCTAGCATTTAGTGAGTGTTATATCGATAATATTTTTAAATATTGGAAATTTAATTTGTTAATTGCTGTTGAAAATTAAAAAAAATATTGAAAAAAACCGTTTCACAATTAAATATTTTTAAATAGTATCTGTTTTTTTTTAAGATCTCATTTAGGCATCAACGGCAGAATATCTAGTCGACATAGCCAAAGAACGAGCGATTTTCACTTTTTGGTGCAATCTCACCTACTCAATAACATCGGGATTAAACTCGGAGTAGAAACGACTCTTCTGGATTTGTTCTTTGGTAATGAAATGGACTTTGGAATGGGCTTCAAATAGGAATCGGAATAACATACCCACCATTTTTCATAAAACGTAAACGCTATAATAGTGGTTTTCTCTTTGGTGGGAAGAAAATATTTTAACTGAGAACTTTTATTATGAGTTCATTTGTTTATCTTTCTCGACAAACTCACACTACAAACATGCTACTTAAGGTGTCGTTATTTTTAATGGAATTCTATTTACGCATATTTTTTCCCCCAGAAATATTTGACATCGATATGAAATGATAGTTTTGTATGGACTGCGTCACAATGTATACATGTAATGTTTCCTCAGTCAGAAAGTAGATTTACCAGTCGTTATGTTGAAATTGAAATTGCTTGACTGATTGTTTTGCACTTGTAAATCTGTATATTTTGTCAAGTTTACTCAAGAAGGCCAGATATAGTTAAATTTTTGATTAGTGGTAATGCCATTACAGATAATGTTATAACAGTAATATTTGGAACCTATCGCCAGTATTAATGACGCCACTGCCGGGCAAAATGTCTCAGTCGTCATGAGCAGTCCATAAAAGCTATTTCATCGTACGTGCTTCTTATACGACGAAATCCTACGAATACTTCCGACTTACACAGTCGTTGATAATGACCTTCATACAATCGATAAGGACACGGCCACATTCTAGCATGACAACTGACGGCTTTAGGCGTTTTCGCAGTCAGACTGCTCCAGGCATCCCACTGCGAAACGCGAATTCGGCAACGACGTTTGGCATGCTGGCAATGTATGCTTCATACATTATTAAGCATAGCGTAGCGTCTTTATGCACGCTTACAAGCATGCGAAACCGTGCCCTTGTTTAGCCATAGTTATTTAAGGAGCCCACATATATACATATTTTTCTCAATGCGCGCATTTCGTTGCCAGCGCGCAGATTATGTCAATTATATGGAGTCAGATAACATGTCATTTACGATGTAGCGATCAACACGCTCGTCCGCTTCTCAAACAGTCTGAAATAAATCTTTGAACTGACAACAGCTCGTCATTCTTACCCTCGCGATTACTTCTGCGCCCCGGCGCGGCGCAGCCATTACGTTGCGACTTCGGGGCCATTGACTGATTTAAATGGTGTTATTATACTGTGGTTTGAGCTTACTTTGGTCAACGGTGGTTTCTTTTCTGAAGATTTGCTATCTTCTCAAAAACTGTGGTATAGTCACATCATAATTTTATATTTCCTGTAATCTTTATGTATTCAACAAGATATATAAAATGTATTAAGAGACATATATATATAATTACTCCCCTCCCCCCCCCCCCCCTCCAATCGTCTCCTATCTTGTCCTTGTATCCCATTACTCCGTTCGATAATAAGTGGACATAAGTTATTAATTTCTGTCATGTTTTCATTATTATGGTTATTTTGTAACCTGTACTCATTTATTATGACCACTTTACAAAAATCACACTTGTTAATTATAATAATTGGCTTACATAAAAATTTAGTCAATATAACCCTGATGGTATAACCCAATAAAGTTTTACAAACAAATATCCATTTAAAAAAAATGAGGAAGAGAAAAGGGGGGGGGGGGGCGATAGTTTTCTTTCCAACCCTTCCATTTAAGTTTGAGATGTATCCTCCTATGTTGGGCGCTTTCCCTCCGGTTGGCTGTTTGGCTGGTGCCTGCTATTCCTCCCACGCTGGCACCAAGATGAATAGTCACAGTGCGGCGGTTTTGTCTGGCGTTTCAATGAGCCGCCAGACAATATTGTTTCTGCGCTCTTTGTTCGGCATATTGTTCGAAACGTAACAATATTCCATTGTGACGGGTGCGTCTATATCGCGCGGCGGGGACGCGCGGGATCTTTTCAATAGGACGGCCCGCGAACTGTTCGGGGGCCACATGCAAATATCGCAGCGCGGGAGAGATGGCGTCCCTCCTCCCACTCTCTCACTCTCTCGTCCTCCCTCGCAGGCAGACCCCAGAAAAGAATGAGGAGCTATTCACTTACAGTACGAATCGCGAGTGTAGCGTCGTCGCACCGCGCGCGCTTTTATACGACGCCGGTGGAGAGAACTAACTCTTTTTCTTTCATTTCATTCTTGCCCCATAAAGGACTTTGTTGAGAATAGCGGCGTGGAGTGAGAAGATTATTGTTCTCAAATGTATAGAATGCTTTGTAAAGACTTCCATTGAAGCGGCCTCCCTTTGCCCCACGCGGACGCCCCCGCGCCGCCCGCCCGACCGGCGACTCGCGCCTCACACCTCACGTCGACTTCGCTGGCCTCTGCGACATTTTCAAACTAAGAGCCAGAGATAAAAAATCAGCATTAACATCTCAATTGATGATATAACCTTGATATAAAAAGAAACAAAATAAACGATATCTCTGTAATGCGTAGCGGCCTATCCTTCAGGGATTTGAGACTCGATGCTTCTGTCGAGAAAGTAGGGAAAGAGTAAAAAAGACGCCTTCCTTCCATTTATTTCAGTAGACCAAGAGAGCAAGAACGCAGACTGTTATTAGTTTCGTAGTTCTCCAAGAGAAGAGAACGCAAACAGATTGAGTGCAGATGTATAAAATGAAAACGTGCCATGATATCATGAATGGGTAACCGTCCGATCTCAGGCTTCAATTTCACATCGCAAAATGGTATTGGTAGAATCGCTATGTAACACCGAGTATCACATGGTAGCTTAATTGTACAAATATTAAGTTAATAGTTGTCTAAATGTCCAAATGTCAGTAAATTAACATAAATATATCGTGTCTATGAAAGGTCTGATTGAGTATATTCCGTAAATATACACGTATATATATATATATGGATACAAACATAAATCACAAATATTTTATAAAAACCGTAGAAAAAATAATTACAAATATTTTTGTTTACTTTTCGTGATGGCAGTAGTGTTTTTATTCTTTTTAATATATTTACTTGTTCAGCAATATGCTGCGCGGTGATATGGTGGCAGCACTGATCTTGGCATAGCGATTCTACCAATACCACACACTTCTAAACCGGTTAAAGCGTTTGGAAGTTATGGTGGTATAAAGAAACGTAAAACATACATAGATGAACCCTGATGACATTACACTCCTTTGTTATTGGACAGCCGTGTAAAAATGAGTGACGAAACGAAAACGTGCGAAATTGTTCTATTGCCCGCTCTACACTTTGGGCTACATCGCAAGGAGGAAGCGAGTCGGCACAACTGGCACGTGTGAAAAATATATGGGAAAGAGCGAGAGACATAGGCAATGGCACATATGTTGGCCAACTGTAGAGGCATATGGCAAACGAATGTTTCGACTGATAGGTTGACACAAAATGCTTGGTATCATATGATTGTTTGAATGTGAGTAGACGCAGTCGTTACACCTCTCTCTTTAAACTTATACTTAAGGAAAAGTGTCAGTGCCGTCTTCTATGCTCGCGTGCCGAAATAGCAGCTAAACAATGCATTGCCCCGATGGGCATTGTGGGAGTAATGATTGCAGCTTGTTGTGCTGGAGTTTGAAGCTCGGGCGGGAGCCGATGGGGACGCGGGCAAGTCTCGCGGATTGTCTGAGCACAATGCCGGACGGGCAAATGGGGAAAGTTAGTCCGGGAGCTCCATGTAGTTTACTCTACTGACATGTATACGAGTAATTCATTTCGGCTAGCCACCGAAATGAAGAAGGCGAGCGACCAGTCGATCGCGATCGACCAGTTGCCGACCGCTGGCACATACGATTATATGCCATCGATGACGAAACCATGAAACACTTAAACCAATTTCAGTAAATACCTGGCCAAGTATTACGTCATATAAACTATTCAAAAGGCCATAGAAACTATTTTTCATGAATCGTAAAGTTCATATTAGTCTAGTCAAAATATCGAAAAAGAGCTCTCGTTTTACTTAGAAGCTAATCATGTAACTTTTGGGCAACCGGTATTTTCTTCCTATTTCCACCATGCTGAATCCAAAAATGCTGGTTGCCAAAGCGAAATCCTGACCGGAAAAGAAATATCCAAGATGGCGGTCAATATGGTGTCGAAACCCGACGCTGTAAAGCCCCCATTTGACATAGCAACTCGTTCAAAATGTCTAGATGTATGTTTTTGAGCATGGGGAATTAAAAAATACACTGTAAAAAAACGTTGGTCCGATATTTCAAGATGGCAGCCAAGATGGCGCCAGCAACATATTGCCCTATTTTATCGCTCAAACGAGCGTGAAGCGTCTCGATATATGTTTTTAAACGTGAGGATGTCAAAAAATAACTTTAAAACAACGTTGAGCTAAACTTTGATTCAAATCTTTTCGAAAATGGAACAAAAACGCGACTTTTTGTCAACAACAACTTACAGAAACTAAAAAAGATTACTGTGTATCTCCAGAATTAGGATAGGTACATTTGCAGCGAGTAGAGTTTTATGCAAAGGACGTTTTCTTTCCTGCAACCGCAGATCCGTGAGTTACAAAACTCTTTACAGTGGCAAACAACAACTTCTGGGCAAGGCTTAGAAATAGGATTTAGCATCATCAAACGTGGAAAAGTTTGCTCTCCGTCACTGGTCCAGTCGCAGTCTTTAAGCAATGAAAGAGATGGCGTGGGAAGGTAGGAATTTTCCCAAATACATACCTGTCAATTAAAAAAAGATTAAAGAACATTTTAAAACATGGACGCTGGCCACTTGGTGAGCACGTTTTCAAGAACGTAGAGGCGTTCGTCGTGATGATGTTGTATAAGGTACGGAGATATCCGTTTCCAAGTTGAGTTCACGCTAACCAATGAAAAAAACAATATTTCCCTATTTCTGCCGAATTCCCCAATTCATTGAATTTATCCACCTACAGCTTTATTGTTGACTTGATTGCCACCGATACTCCCGGAAATTCGGTTAGAAATTCATTTTAAAATTTGCGGTAAGAGTTTGTGCGAAAATAAACACTGACAATGAAAATTCGGTGAACTTTGAGTATTTTTGTACTGCTTATTTTAAACGCTTAAACCGTCACAGTGATCAAACCGCGTGTACTGGCGAGTTCCCCCACTTACATTTCGAAGAAGAGGCATCAGAGTTGCCATGCATGCGATTCAAATTTTCCTTTTTTTTTTTAATTTCCAAGCCGTCCAAGAGGGAAATTATTGTGAACTCTTTTTTGAGGTGAACGTAATTTTTTTTTTTTGATGTGAAGACGGAAATATCCATTTGGAATTGCCCTGAGATGTGTGTCTGTGTGTGTATTTCTCCACGATATCGCCCAAACGCTTAATACAATTGAGCTGAAATTTGCTCATGGCAAGAGTTTAAAAGAATGTGGTTGAAATCGGTCCACCAAGGGGGCACATTAGAAATATTTCAGTCTCAAAATATTGGACTTAGAGACTTGAAATTTGATTCAGAGAGATGCCTTGTTGAGCCGAAATTTCATTGTGAAATTTTGTTTAGAATATGTTATATACAAGCTACTTTAATCGTATTTGAATTCCGCCATACATTTTAATCCAAAATTAACGCTGTCTCTTGGCGCTTGGCCAAGAAATAAGCCGCCCTAGGCAACTGCAACGAAACCCAACCGGTTTCGTCCGCCGAAATTAATGAAATTAATATTCAGATGAGATCAGTCTTTGGCTACTTTCTGGGGTGACAACCGATTTTTTAATTTTTGCCACGCATTTGTACTTTTTTTTCTACCCACAAGTCATATGTCTTTTCGTGGAACACGCCTTGTTGCCTATTGGCACCATCTTCTAGGTGAGTATTTGTAGCATCACGTAGTCAAACACTCAGGCGGTCACCCATCCCAGTATTGACCGCGCCCGCCGCTGCTTAACTTCGGTAACAACGAGTAGAACCGGTGTCGAAGGGGCTACGGACGCTACTTAGGGTTTGCGCGACATACGCCTCACCCCGTATTTGCTTACCTGAGTGGGATCGGTTTGATTTTCACATCCGTAATGGCGTCGCAACGGGCTCCCAGCCTAAACGGGGCTAGGTGGCGGGGGCGGAGGGCGACGAGCGAGGAGCGAAGACGCGCCGTCAAAAGTTCGCCAGCGCGCGGAACGAGCGTCCCTTCTTTTGACTGTGCGTCGCCTATTCAGGCGGGCGGCCATATTCACGTTTGTGCTCGCGCCATTGTTACGAAATGATGATGTTTGACAATGAATCAACATAATACCTATTCTTCGGAGGAGGACGCAACTTAAGTTTGAATAGAGGAGGGCATTTTATTCAGAGGGATATCGCACATTGTTTGTCGTCGGGTCGGCGCTCGGAGTGCCGCACAACGGCCGCGCAGCTATGCGGCAACGCAACCGCAACCTCTTCTCTCCGTCCACTCTACACATTCTTTTGTCTACTTTTTACATTGTCTACTCATAAGATTTGAAAGACTGCGTCAGTGACGACAGGCGCTGGATATCATTTGCAGTACAAACATCAATGGGAAGACAAAATTGTCCAGATATTCTTATTAAGAATCAAATTTATTCTATTAGGGACTTTGACCTACTGTCAAAGTCCCTAATATCCCATTAAATGTTCTAATCAATCATGACTATTTTGTTTACAATTTTTCTTTTTTTTATTATTATGTAGATTACTACGTAATCATTTTGGTAATCGGAGATGGATTGTTATATTAAAAATTGCATTGACTTTTTCTATTGCGCCCTTTTTATTGTTGTATTTTTATATTCATAATAATTCTAATGTGACTATTTTATAACTAACTATTGGTTTTATAAATAGGATAGAAACGAATTTACCGCGTGAAATTTGTAGCACCCGACGTTTCGGTGACGTTGCAGCCGCCGTTGTCCAGGGTAGACTGAAAAAGCTGTCACACCTCAGGCGGAACTGGGCTGTTAATGTACTGTCCGGTTTTACCGAGGGAGACATAACGACCATTATCGTTAAAACTTCCTGGTGTGACGGGTTCGCCCGCTGTAGCACCAAGCGTCTGGTTTGCTAGACGCGGTGCCCATCTGGTGAATAATCAGGGGTTCGAAAACGTATGTTTCCTAAGCAGCGAGGGTAGTTGCCGACCTGACGTCATCTATTCTAGTGGCCATGACGGACAAAGCGCGCCTCGGTCCGCGATAAATTCAAACTCAATTACCGCTTACGTCAGATAGATGCCGCTCAAGCGACCTCGAATCTGTAACTAGACTGGAGGACGGATCAATCTGATGTCGGCCAAATCTGATGTCGGACCGCTGGGACCACTTCCCAGTGCCTCGCGGTAACGCGTTGGACTCCCACAGGCCTGTTGGC
Source organism: Micropterix aruncella (assembly GCA_944548615.1). Classification (NCBI taxonomy): domain Eukaryota; kingdom Metazoa; phylum Arthropoda; class Insecta; order Lepidoptera; family Micropterigidae; genus Micropterix; species Micropterix aruncella. The sequence goes on from OX155951.1 coordinate 27,122,299, forward strand.
GTAGTTAGACACACGGTGGTCTGGGTTGTCCCTAAATATCTTCGTTCACCCCGTGGGACAACAAATGAACTAATATCGTTATAACTTCCTGGGGTGGCTGGTTCTCCTATAGTAGTTGACAACTCTCAAGTACTTAATCGGTTTGAGTAAGTATTCCATGATTTTAATTCACTCACTACAATGTTATGTGCGTACGAGTCATCTCATTCAATTTAAAAATCAAGTTGCAAACGGGAGTTTCCGTTAGCCTACGAATTATGACTAGCGCGCCTTCTAGTAGACCAATTCCAGCCACAATATTTTCAACTCTTGACCAAATTTCATCTCAATCGGACTAAGCGTTTTGGCGCTATCGTGGAGAAATACAGACCACAGATGTATAGAATAGAGCGCGGGAGTGCGAAGGTAGACTGTGATTGTATGCGTTCGCCGAATAGAAAGAGATAGCGGCATAAAAGACTCCCTCTATCCTTGTCTAATTGCGCATGCGCGTTTATCCATAGCATAGCAGACTTATGACGTCGAATCGTTGCCATAGTGATATATACGCGTTGCCATAGTAATATATTATTTACGTGTGTCCCGTGCATGGGCGACTAAACAAGGATAGAAGGAGTACCATATGCTGCTGTCTCTTTTTATTCGGCTGACGCATTATCAGGCTGGTCGCGCGGTCTAGTACTTATAAGTCTACAGTATATAAATAGCCTATAGCGCAAGGTGGCGACACAGAAGCGTGCCATAGAGGAGGGCGGCTCGGGTGTTTTGAAATGCCAGCTCGATACAAGATGTGCATGATTACATAACGTATCATAATTGTACTTGCAAACTGCAACAATATAATTCAACGGAAACCTCTGTAGGCTTCAACGGAAATCATATATCTAATTAAATCTTGCGAAATGCTATACTAAAAAACATCAATATTAATAATTCTATTTCTAAATAGGTAGTCTTTCTTTTGTTGATATTTGGACAACTTTATATATGTATATATATATATATATTTTACTTAAATATATATATATATATATATATATATATATATATATATATATATATATATATATATATATATATATATATATATATATATATATATATATATATATATATATATATATATATATATATATATATATATATATATATATATATATATATATATATATATATATATATATATATATATATATATATATATATATATATATATATATATATATATATATATATATATATATATATATGTATGTATATATATATATATATATATATATATATATATATATATATATATATATATATATATATATATATATATATACATATATATATATATATATATATATATATATATATATATATATATATATATATATATATATATATATATATATATATATATATATATATATATATATATATATATATATATATATATTAAACTTACATTGCACCGTCGAAAGTCTTGCACATCCGTAAGTATATCTCATTCAAACATAAGCATTTCCCAATACAAGCTGGGATTTCCTTCGCTACTTTTAAAGTAGCTTTTACTAATTTTATTTTAAATAAAAACATCATCCTATAAACGGATTTCTTTACAAACCTTATCAAATATAACAATATTATACTGTTTTCTACAATTTTTTAATATTATACAATTTTATATAGGTTTACCCTATTTTGATAAAATTATACAATCTTTATTATAAACTCCTCTGCCAGAAATTAAGATTGAAGTTTCTTCTTTCATTTCATTGAGCATATGGAGGTTTTTTTTATGGTATGGTATGGAGGTATATATATATATATATATATATATATATATATATATATATATATATATATATATATATATATATATATATATATATATATATATATATATATATATATATATATATATATATATATATATATATATATATATATATATATATATATATATATATATATATATATATATATATATATATATATATATATATATATATATATATATATATATATATATATATATATATATATATATATATATATATATATATATATATATATATATATATATATATATATATATATATATATATATATATATATATATATATATATATATATATATATATATATATATATATATATATATATATATATATATATATATATATATATATATATATTTGATAAGGTTTTGTAAATAATCCGTTCATAGGATGATGATTCGCAGTAAAATAAAATTAGTAAAAGCTACTTGAACAGCAGCGAAGGAAATCCCAGCTTGGATTGGGAAACGCTTATGTTTGAATGAGATATACTTACGGATGTGCACGACTTTCGATTGTGCATGTTAGTTTATGGGTCCCTTTACCGTCGACGAACGATCACTCATCATCCATATATCTCAAAAATCGAGCTTTTCCTTTTGCAACACAAAATGCCTCCAATTGAGGCGAATTAAAGCGAAAAAACTAAAATAAAACACTTTGATCACATCGGCAAAGGCCGTTTCATAAATGGAGGATGACGTTTCGAAATAATTTAAAATTTTATATATATATTTGATAAGTTTTGTAAAGAAATACGTTTATAGGATGATGTTTTTATTTAAAATAAAATAAGTAAAAGCTACTTAAAAAGCAGCGAAGGAAATCCCAGCTTGGATCGGGAAATGCTATAATATTTGATTAAGATATACTTACGGATGTGCACGACTTTCGACTGTGCAATGTAAGTTTAAAGGTCCTTTTGCAGTCGACTAACAATCACTATTCATCCATATATCTCAAAAATCAAGCTAATCCTTTTGCAACACAAAATGCCTCCAATTGAGACGAATTAAAGCGAAAAACTCTAAAATTAAACAAATTGATCACTTCGGGCTTTAAATGAAGGTGACATATCGAAATAATTCAAATTTCGAATTCTACCAACATTTAAAATATGATACAATTGGCTGAGTTTGTTATCAACGAGCCATTAAATCGAAATAAAAATAAAAAAACTCTTTTTTCAAAAAAAAAAAAGTTTATTTTTCAGTTTTTTCCAAAAAATTTTATCAAAGTTGCTTACTACGTTGTACTGATTCACCCACAGAAAAAAAAGCCCGTGCTGTAATAACACCCCGTATATAGGTATATATATATATATATATATATATATATATATATATATATATATATATATATATATATATATATATATATATATATATATATATATATATATATATATATATATATATATATATATATTTTATATATATATATATATATATATATATATATATATATATATATATATATATATATATATATATATATATATATATATATATATATATATATATATATATATATATATATATATATATATATATATATATATATATATATATATATATATATATATATATATATATATATATATATATATATATATATATATATATATATATATATATATATATATATATATATATATATATATATATATATATATATATATATATATATATATATATATATATATATATATATATATATATATATATATATATATATATATATATATATATATATATTTATATACTTACTTGACATTTGGATAGTTAAGGCACCCTATGACACTCGGGATGACATAACGATTCTAACAATTTCGGACTTCTAAATCGGTTCAAGCGTTTAGAAGTTATGGTGGAATAAAGAAACGGAACACATTCATAGATGAACCCTGAAAATATAACACTCCTTTTTTGTTCGGCAGTCGTGTAAAAAACACGATACACATGCATATACACATTTCACAGTAGGGTTGGTTGCAAGAGATTGTCGTACGATAATAAATCGCCCATTGTGAAATGTTAAAATAAAGGGTAAAAACAAACAAACAAACAAGATGTGATCAAGGTGATAACATCCGCATTGAAAAATCCGGAAGTGAATTCTTTAATATAAAAAGGTATTTTGCGATAGAAACATCAACATGCACCTAAAAACCAGACTTCTGAGACACTGTGTTTTCATAATATTATTATATGGATTAGAAATCCGGATACTTATAGACTCGCTGTTAATGACGCCTTCAAAATGTGGATCGATCGGAGGGTACTACGTCTAATAAACTGGGTTGACGGAGTCAGGAATGAATGTCTTAAAATGTTTAAGCAAGAACATAGAAATAAGGACAAGTAGAAATGAGGACATTACAGGACCGTTTTCTCTAAATGATACATCATCTAAAATCACTTTTACACGACTGCCGAAAGTGAACTATTGTATTTATAGTCATTTTTATTACGGTTTATATGAAATATGTGTGGTGTATGTATTTATTCATATAGATATGTGCATGTATATTGCCGGAGTGTACTCAATCAGACCTTTCATTTGACACTAAATATGATACATTTATGTTAATTTATTGACACTTGGACATTTGGACACTTAAGAAAATTACTTACTTTTTATTTAGACAGTTAAGATACCCTAGGACACACAGGATGTCATAGCAATTCTAACACACCTCTAAATCGGTTCAAGCGTTAAGAAGTTATGGTGAAATAAAGAAACGAAAAACATTCATAGATGAACCCTGAACACATTACCGTTTTTTGTTGTTAGGCAGTCGTGTAAAAACATCAAAAGATATCATTTTATTTTTAAATTGGTAGTCTTTCTTCATTTCTATCAATCCGGGGGGTCTTCTTCTTCTTTTTCTTCATGCAGTAAAATCAGTGATCTGAAACAGATACCTTTGAGGATGTCTGCTACTGATCAGTCTAGGAGCGGCGTATCTTGAACCTAGCTCTCCCCACGCCCTTAGTATCTATCGAACTGAGCAGTGATATCTTCTTCTCCAGAGATAGTTATAAATTTCCGAACAGCTCGTAGCAGTTTCGCCATGAGATTTGGCTTGTTATAACAGGAGCAAAGGGTCTGGAAGCTGTTCTGGCGACCTGGTCTGGACTGTCTCCGCAGTCCAGCCATACAATCAAGTATTATTAGACATTGTGCAGTGTAGGGTTGTCAACTTCAGCGGGCGAACCCGTCACCCCAGGCTGGTATAACGAATGTGATCATTCGTTCAGCCGTGGGATGAACGTAGAAGAGTTATAGAGACAAAACAATCTACTGTATAGCTTCGCCAACAATCCCGTTAGAGACCAACGCCTTACGGCGAGGCACCAGGAAATGTAACAGCGGGCAGCCTCGCCCCCTAACGACCTGTTTTGGTTCGATATCTCCGTCTAGAGATAACCTTCAGGATACCTTCGTCCTCCTGACTGGTTACGGGTCCGAAGTTGCTTACGCGGCCTCTACCTGCTGTATTACAGCGGTAATTCAATTTGACTTTATCGCGGACCTGGGCGTCCTTTGTCCGTAGTGCCACACGGAATCGGGTAACTCAAGGTCATTTCAAGATTGGCATGACAGCAGGTTGGCTGGGTCATTTCAAGATTGGCTGACAACATATTGAGATGTCAACCACAACGGGCGAACCCGTCACCGCAGGACGTTTTAACGATTCATCGTTCTATCGACCGTGCAGTGAGCGTAGAAGACTTTGGACATAACAAATCCGACGTCTAGCTACGCCACAACCCGTTAGAGTCTGACAACAGGTAAACATCCACTCCTGGTTCTTAGGAAACAGTATATTGCTCCCAGACTCCTCCAGTTATTCGGCGGAGTGCACAGTCGATTGGCTGGCTGTGCGCAAACCGCCCAGTAGCGCTAAAGGTCTTTTCCCAGGGGAAATTTCCACTAGCCGTGAGCTGAACCATGAGTTGAGCCTACCCCAAAGAACGAGGTGGGTCTTAGTTGCCCAACTACACGAGGACCATTAGCTACCTAAGACATTCGTACAGTGTTCAGAACTTGTACTACGCAGTATTTTGGAGACCTCGTCACTTCTCGTGCCGCCGAAACTCAGCTTAACATCTACTTCTTCCCACCGTGTGGATCTAACCCGTTACAGAATATAACAAACAATGGCAGAAGTATCCACCTCTGGCGTAGAATAGAAGTTACTGTGTGCGGAACGATGAGCATCCTGCGGCACTTCAGGAAACATCTGCCTCTTGAATTCAACATAGAGTAAGTGGGTATCCGATAGACATACGTAGTGGGTTCCACGTACCTATTACTTTTTTCTGCTTATTTTTAATGTAATAGTTTTTGGATTTATTGGACTTTACTCATTAAGAATTGATTTCATTTATAGACCCCGGTGTGAGAATTTGGTGAATAATAAAATTGAACGAACAAAAAGCGTACGTTTAATGTCACTAAAGTTCGAAAATTGACCGGAGTCTTGGATCGAAAATTGCGCAGCGAGGACTGCGCGCGTCTCTTTCGCACGCACGCGAGAAAGAGATAGGGAACTGTGTTTTAAGAATGGCGAACGTAGAAATAACTTACAAATAGAAATGTCAGATGTGATGTCGGGCAGGTGGCTGTTTAACCAACATGTTTCGAGGTCCGCTTGATAGATGGCGACAGTATGTTCGATTCGAATCGAGTAATAAAGCATGATTTTATTATGTTATAATAGGTATGTTGTAGCCATATACAAATGACGTACAATTAGTTTTTGGAAAAAGGGTTTTTAGAGCTTACTCCTTATGAATCGATTTCATGTAAAGATCCTGGTACGACAATTTCATTGGTCAAATTGTAAAATCTAACGTTAACAAAAAGTGTTATGTTTTTATAAATGAAATTAATGTTAGCGCCATCATAGCAGAATCTTAGATGGCGCTTACATCAAAATAAAACAACTTTTCGTAACAATCAATCAATCAATCAATCAACCAACCAACCAACCAAGCAAGCATGCAAGTAATTTTATATGAATAAAAGTATATACATGCTTTCACTATTATAAGAAATACGTTTATTTACTCCCTTTGCCTATTGTAGGGGAGATATGTACAAAATGACATACATGGACAAAACGACATAGTGCCCTTTGCGCGGGAACTGCCAGGTATTCCTTTCTCAAATCGACCGCTAGAGGCGCGGGACGAGGCGTCCGCAATCATGCGAGCGCGTCAGTTCCCCCCGCGCACGCGGCTGCGTTTGACGTGGCATAACAGAATTTTTGTGTTGGCGAGTTTTTTTTGTATGCAGTTCGTATTTACGCAGGTAAGTGTTTTCATCGTATTTCTTGTACATACTTGATGGAGTGCTGTTATTTGAAGTCCATTGTGTCAGCTTATAGTGCGTTTTCGTGTTTATTTCTGTTATAAAATATATATTTTATTGTTGAAAAATGTTATGCTGCTATGGACAAAATGACATAGACTGACTAGGGACAAAATGGCATAGTATGTCATTTTGTCCATACATATGGACAAAATGACATACTAAAAGATGGTGATTATAAAACTTTAGGTCCACCGGGTTGTTTGGAAGAAATTGCCTAAGGCAATAAGTCTGCCCTTGCGACTATGAAGTCGCACAAAGATTATTATTATTATTATTATTATTTAATTTTGATATTTTGTTCTAGTTTGCGGGAAAATGCCGCGCAACTATCAACGAACATCCACGCGGCAAAATTGGAACGATGAATCAATGGCGAAAGCAATGGATGCTGTCAAGAATAAGAAGATGGGATGGCTTTTGGCTTCAAAAACCTTTGGTGTTCCCCAAGCAACATTGAGACGCCATGCTTTAGGTCATAATAAGATGCTAAAGCCAAATGCCAAGGGACTGGGGAGATTCAAAACAACTTTTCCCAAGGAAGTTGAACGAAAACTAATCCAGCATTTGAAAACTCTGGAAACAAGGCTGTTCGGCTTAACATGCAAAGACGTGCAAGAGCTAGCTTACCAGATGGCAGAAAATTATGGATTCGAAAATTCATTCAACAAAGAGAAGAGAATAGCCGGTCAAGAATGGTTATCTGGGTTCCGGAAAAGAAACCCCGATATAAAACTACGAAAACCAGAGCCGACATCTGCAGCTAGAGCGCAAGCTTTTAATAAGCCTAAATTCAGCGGTTCTTCAATAAACTGCAGGAGATTCAAGAGAAGGAAAATATTCCTCCATCAAGAATATATAACGTTGATGAATCGGCACTATCAACTGTGCAAAAACCACAAAAAATATTTGCCACAGCTGGAAGGAAGCAAGTAGGTGCTATAACCAGCGCGGAACGAGGATCCAACGTTACAGTTGTTTGCTGCATGAACGCTACAGGCAACTACGTCCCACCCTGTCTCATATTTCCACGTAAAAATATGAAGAAAGAACTAACAGATGGTGCACCTACTGGAACATTAGGTATAGCACAAGAAACAGGGTGGATGACAACAAACGTGTTCTGCACTTGGTTAACCCATTTTCAGTCATATGTCAAGGCATCCATCGAAGACAAAGTGATCCTGTTCGTCGACGGTCATGCCAGCCATAAAGGAATAGATTGCCTAACGTATTGCAAAGAGAATGGAATCATCTTAGTCTGTTTTCCTCCACATTGCACGCATAGGATTCAGCCGTTGGACGTGACCTTTTACGGACCTCTTAAAACTTATTTCAATCAAGAAATCACAAAATGGTTGAAATCTCATCCTGGTAGAGTCGTCACACATCTTCAAATCGGTGCCCTCTTTAACGGCGCGTATGGAAAAACAGCAACTGTTGAAGTTGTTTGCAAAGGATTCGAAAAAACTGGCATTTGGCCACTCAACTCGGACATATTCCCAGATTATCTCTTCGCACCTGCTGAAACTACCAATATACCTGCTGAAATTGAAGAGATGAACATAGAAGACGATAATGTTCCAGTAGGGCGTCAACAACGAACATCATCTGAAGAACCGCGCACATCAGTACAAAGTTCTCCAGCTAAAGAATCTAGCTCGGCCATTCCTGGGCCGTCCACTATACCGGATGTCTCAAATATTAATATTGAGGTATTATCACCACTACCGAAAGGAAAATTCGTTAGTGGTCAAGGAAAAAGGAAGACGAGGAAACGCGTAACGGAAGTTGTCTTAACATCTACACCAAATATGGAAGAAGTCAAAAGAAAGTCAAATCCTACACCTGTGAGAGAAAACAGAAAGGTACAGAAGGTAACGATGTTCTTAAACCTCAGTTCAGGTAGTGAGGAACTGTTTCCTTCGCTAGAAGACGAGAATGACGATGACGCCGCCTGCATATACTGCAACGACTTATTCTCTCGATCCAAACCAGGAGAAGGGTGGTTGAAATGCATGGCCTGTGCACGTTGGGCTCACAGCTCATGTGCTGATGTGCCGAAAAAAACTAAAATATTTGTGTGTGAACTGTGTACCTAGGTGAAGTATTGTGATTTAATTGAAATACTAAATTTTTTCTTGCCTATGTCATTTTGTCCCTCTTTGGTATGTCGTTTTACCCATACCACTTTGAAAATATTGTTCCGACAAATTTTGTTATTTTCTGTCTTAACTTTTTAAACTGTAGTTTTAAGTGGGAAATGATTATACTTTTGAGTTCCTAACTAAGCAATGATTGTACAATTACATGAATATGTGTAATTTGTATCTTAATTTCCGAATTATAGTTCTAAAACTAAACAGTATGTCATTTTGTACATATCTCCCCTATATTCAATGATAATCGCACTTAATTAAGGCGACATGAGACCCCAGAAAAATATCTGAAATAGGCGTACACGCGAAAAAATAGGCGGCGTCAATTTTGTAGGGTTTGACCAATAAAAATCCAGCGTTGACGAAGCGTCAAGCGCAGATTCTACGTCCGCTCGCGCCGGCTACTAGGCGCATACTAAATGCTCTATCGCAGCGCTAGCACAGAGTAACTATCTTTACCCAGTCTGTTAATGGTAAAGCATATTAGCGTAACTCTCAGAGCGCTCTCACGTTTTAAATAATTGTAATTAATTTAGGGTCTAAATAAAAAATGTGGCTAAGTGCTGCCCTAGAGAAGTAATCAGTCATTATAATGAAATTATGTGTAACGCGCGTAAGTGTAAACGCGCCTGAAAGTTTTCGAAGTCAGTTTAAAGCTTAAATGTCCAAGGCAATAAACAACTTTTTTGAGTCCAAATTTTAAATTGGTTCCTTATCGAGGGATTCACTTAGAATTTTTTTTAAATTAATGCTTTTATTTTTCAAAATACTCATATAACTAACATTCTTCAGATATAGTCGTTCTCAGGTATTATGTCGCCTTAAAGAGTAAACTCCAGTGGCGCGTCGGAGCTGACAGGTACAATTTTTTTAGTATATATTTTAAACTCAAATTTAGTTACTATTATATGTAAGTTGTGCATTGATGTCGCTTTAAGCATATACGCTGTAATGCTATGTATTTTACATTTTCATAAATAAATAAATATTAGATCAGCAAATGTCAGTAGACCAGTACCTTAATATCTACAGGGGTGCGCTGCCCCGTGCAACGCCAGAACGATACCACCCCGCGTAAAGTATGTGGAAATGCACGCGCCACTTCGTGCATAATAAAACAATTCGTTATTGTTGCACGTCATAATGGCGGCGACGGAACTGTCCGCGCAACTTTCGAGCGCCGCTTCCCGAACAATCAGCTACATTAAAGCGGATTCACAATGAGAGCTTTTTCGTTACCACTTATTATGGGCGCGCCCTCGCCCTGAAAGCCATCTGCAACTACCCACTTTAGCGATGACGAGTCGGCTTATCGTTTTTTTTCACTTACGCTTCGCATAGCAACATGTTAACCCTTAAACAGGCCAAGGCCGTATTCTTGCCACATCGAAAGGTAGACGAGCTTACGACAGCTATGTTACGTCAAGATTACTGCCGTAGACAATATTATTGTGAACGATCTGGGAGCTAATGGGCCCTTGCTGAGTTGGCCACGAAGACTCATTCTGTTCAGGGTTGGTCACACTCACGGGTCATCACCCATCCGGCGGCCTCCACGCATGAAGTGCGGGCCCGGACAGGACTCTGGCCTTAGGGCTAGTTTCTTCTAAGAATCAACCTTCTGGCGCTCTTGGACGATCTGCGCACCGTGCGGCATAAGCCAATCGATTGTGCACTCTGACTAACAGTCGGGGGAGTCTGGATGCAGTACTGTTTCCTATAGAGCGGGTGTGGTTGCGGACCTTACGGCGACTGCTCTTGAAACGACCATTGGCTACCCAATCCTGGGTGAACAACCGGGCAAAGGATGCCGTGGTCCGCGATAAATTTGGTATACACCGTTTCACCGCTTCGTAAGGTAGAGGACCGCGCAAGCAACTTCGAACTCGTAACCAATCGAGAGACCGGGGTAATCTGGTCGCAATTGGAAGTAAGGGCGTGATTGTAAGCCCGCTGGGTAACATACCTGGTTATCTCGAAGATAAGGCGTTGGCCTCTTACGGGCATGTGGCGGAACTTGACGGTGGACTGTTTTGTCCAGGCCTTCTGCGCTCACTTCACGGGAACGTCTAATCGTTAAAACTTCATGAGGTGACAGGTTCGCCCGTTGTAGTTGACAGCTCTATTTGTGAACGATCTGACATGCGGCAGTTCGAATTTTAAAATTGCTCACTGAGATGATAGTTGCCAAAAATCGCCTTGAGACATTTTGAGAGTGTATTACATGACCAACCATCGAGTAGGGAAAGTATTGCCATTTTGAGCCCCCTCCCCCGCCCTGAGGCGATTAAGAGTATTTTCAGATGGATTGAGATGAAATTTTGCATGCAGGTATTATTTGGTCATGGCAAGAGTTGAAAAGGTTGTGGTTGAAATCGGTCAACCAGGGGCACACTAGACTTATTTTAATCTCGAAATATTGGACTTAGAAACTTGAAATATGGTACACAGATGCGTTATTTGGTCGAAATCACAATTTCAATGGTTAGAGTATCTCATATACAAGCTACACTAGAAATATTTATATTCTGCCATACATTTTAATAAATTATTAACGCCATCTGTTGGAGCCTGGCCCAACCCCACCATTAGCCGAGATACGAAACACGCCATCCGAGGCGGTAGCAACGGAACTCAACCGGGTACGTCCGCCGGCCGCGAAAAGGCGCTCGTCGATTTTATTTATGAAATTAATTTTGACGTGAAATCAGTCTTTCCGGGAAAGTCTAGGAGGGACAACCGATTTTTTTCTTTTCTTGACATCGTTCTTTTTTTTTCTTGACTCTTTTCTTATTTTTCTTTACTTTGTTTCAGATAAAAATAATGGCTATGAGAAGGCTGTGAATAATATGGTACAAACTATTGTATATAATAATTAATTCATTTGTGAGTTTTCATTCGGTTGGTATTGAATCGGAATTAAATTCATGAAATATGAGTATCTATTTATTGTTTTTGAATATCTTTCTTTCTGCAGAGTGAAATGTGTAGTTTAAAAAAAATATGTTAGGAAACAAAGCCCTATATTTAAGCTCTTTATTCAATGTCAATGTTTTCAAATCCATTTGTTTTTATTATTGTATGGGTCTCCGATAGTATCGAATAATACGTATTCTGATATTATAGCCTCCGTTGCCCGATACTGAACGTTTTATTATTTTAATTTTTTTTTTTGTAGTATGTATTTTTGTTCTGAGAGAAGGTATGTGGTTTTTTAAAAATACCTGTATCTAATTTAAATTAGACGTAGTTGCACAGAAAACATCCATTCCACCTTTTGCAGTTTCCAGAAAAAAGCGTTTGAAGTTTTATTTAAAATGTATTTTTTTTCCATTTTTAAAATAAATTTTATACACATTTCACGTAATAAAATACATATTATCAGAGGTATAATAATATAACTGTTATTTTGTTCTTCTTTAAAACAAAAAGGTGGAATGGCTTTTATCTACCTGATGTACAGTGTGGCTTGGAGGCTTTAGATTCCCACAGGGATCCTTTATGTTACAATGTAATCAGTATTGCCACTGCATCCAAACCACTTGAATGTTTAAAAATTTAAATTCTATCCCGAGGCGGTTCTCCGCTAACCCACTTGGATGTTTGTTTTATAGCGAATTATGGAATCTGGCTTGGAAAAAAAAAACAAGGTAATGATAGCAGAACGGATGTCTTTGCGTATGAAAGACGTTTTTTGGCAGAATACATCAAATCCATAAACTATACAATCGGCAATTGTGAGCTGGATGGATCTCTTAAATTAACAGTTATAGGGCATACAAAATCAGGGATCTACATACTTCCACCCTACGTCGAAGGCGGGTCATCCCTCGCTTTAATCGGACATTTCCTCGATTTGGACTCTCAGTTGGTAAAATTACCTTTTGAATATCTATCTTTCTGCAAAATGAAATGTGTAGGTTTAAAAAAAATTGTTAGGAAACAAAGCCCTATATTCAAGCTCTTTATTCAATGTCAATTTTCTCAAATATATTTGTTTTTATTCATGTATGGGTCTCCGATAGTATCGAATAATACGTTTTCTGATATTATAGCCACCGTTGCCCGATACTGAACGTTTTATTATTTTTAATATTTTTTAATAGTAAGTATTTTTGTTCTGAGAGAAGGTATGTGTTTTCTGTTTAAATACCTATATCTAAGGCTAATTTAATTCAGACGTAAACATCCATCACAGAAAACATCCATCCCCCATTTTGCAGTTTCGAGAAAAAAGCGTTTAAAGTTTTATTTAAAATGTAATTTTTTTTCTTATTCCATTTTTAAAATTAATTTTAATCACATTTTATTACAGGCATAATGAGCTTGGGAACGGTTTTTTTCCTAAACGTGCGTGTTTCAACTTAAAATACTGTATGTTTATTTTTTTCTAGCACTTCAAATGACTCCAAAATCATTTTTTAAAAATTCGTAAAAATGACCGCGCGGTATTTTTTCCTTGAAAGCCGTTTGCGCGTGGCGTGACGTCATCCCACACCATTCTCTCGCCCGCCTCGCTTGCGAAGGACGCATCGCGCGCGTAAAATCATTTCGTTTGGAAATATTATCAAAATGTCATCACGAGGTACGCATTATAAATACTGTATTGTTCCTCGGTGTACGAATACATCGATCAGTACACCAAATAAAATCCAAAACATGTGATTCCAAAATACTATTTCAAAATACTATTTGCTCCAAATGCAGATTTTTACCAGCGATCCATTTAAAGTTTTAAAGTTATAGACCTCCGAGGCGATGATTCGACTGTAACGTATTTCATGCCATAATGGACTATCGGCTTGTTCTATTGTTTGTTTGTAGATAACGCTGCAAGCACTACTATCCATATTTTCTGAACAGTATTCTAAGAACAGATTGTCATCTAAATTATTTGTAGCAGTTTTAAAGCTAAGATACAATAAGTGGATCGAAAATTTAGCGGAAATGGGAGGGTCATTGTAATATTTACTTAACTGTGTTTCTATAATATCTTTTTCTGTATTCTTTCATTACAGACTTCATGAAACTGCCATCTGTATTGGCATGATTTGCAGCTGTTGATGTTTCTCCTATTTTTTTTATCTTTATAAACTTTACTGACGTGGGAGCTGGGTCTTCACTCATACGATGCACCCATGACAAAAACGCTATAGCATGTTTGCAACCCCCAGCAGTCGCGGCGCATTCGTGACACTAAACCTTTTTAATGGTGGAATCCTTTTCATCATATATTAGCGTTACGTGGTACGGAGTCTTTCGAACCTTGTGTTCAGGAGTAATACAGGCCTAAGTGTGCATATATTATCTTCCCGTTTTAATGGAACGTATCCTATAGTATTATCTCCGTTCGACTTTGGGGCAGCTCTGTAGATTAAATTAATATAATATTGATGTGAAATATTGAACCATAAAAAAAATAAACATAAAAACACATTTTCAGTCCTCCTATTCGAAAAGAAGTCATTTTTATCCTGCGTGGCGGGAGCCAAGTTGCATTTTGCTCCCTACTGTTTTTTTCATAGTTATGATGATGATATTATGGTGGTATATGGTGATGATATGATGATTGTATGATGATGATGATCATGATTATGATGATGACGATGATATAATAGTATAATAATGATGATGATTATGATGATGATATGATGATTATGATAATGATGATTTTTTTAAGCTCATTTTAGTTGGAGTGAAAAGCAGAGATTCACTTGGGAGCAAAAATATATAAGTCTCGGGCTTTACAGCTTGAATCACTCGCTACACTGGATTCAATATTTTGCGCTCATCCTAAATATAACACTTTGCTCACATGTGTGACTTAATCTACTATTCCTTGTCACCGACACTAAGAAGTATTAAAATGTATCGGACTTGGCGGCGAACACGTCGTCAAATTATTACGTGTGTCATATTAAACGGAATTAAAAATGCTCTTTTACTTTACTGTTTAAAATTTTTAATATTTATTGCGCAACTCATAACAACCACAGTCTAAGGCTTCACTCATGTATAGTACTGGTAGCTAAATATTAAGTGAACATTACTTACCTTGCAGCCTTTGCACCTCGAATTTCAGCGCTTATAAAACTATTGTTTGAGACAAAATAACTCGCCATCGTGATTGAGTCTATTTGAGGCAAGTTATCGGATTGACATCGCTCAAATCCTTGTTCTATAGTAATTTTTAAGTCGGTACTCGTGTAGTATTAATAATAAATAAACAACGAATAATTAATCAAAGCACTAAAACATCGGAAACAATAAAAACACAAGACGAACGTAAGTCCGCTCTGAACCAGTGCGGCGGCAATGAATAGTAGTAGCCGAGCGAAGCGCTAACATGTGCGATGACGTCACGATGTCGTTACCATACCGCCAGCGAGCGGAGATGCAGTTTTTAAGCATACTTTAAAGTCTTATAACTTGTAAATACGCAGCGTATCGAAGTGAAATAAAAACTATTGTTATTATAGTAATAACATCTATAATTTTGAAGGGTAAAAAATAACTTTTTTTTATGTTTCCCAAGCTCATTATATAACTGTTATTTCGTTCTTCTTTAATTAAAACAAAAAGATGGACTGGGTTATATCTACCTAATGTACAGTGTGGCTTGGAGGCTTTAGGTCCCCACAGGGATGCTTTATGTTACAAAGTAATCAGTATATATATTTTAGATCTTTCCTTGACACAACCGTGGCACTCTAGTGTGACTCCCGAAGTGAGCTCGCCTTAACACAGGGGTGCCTAGCAAGGCGGGCTCGGCTGCTCTTTGCTTAGCATAATATGTAGAAAGATTATCATTTGCGTTTAATGTATGCGCTATGTAACCTGGGCTCAGCCAGATGTATCATGCGTATATAACTTTAAAAGCATACGACGGCATTGTCTAAATTGTCATTTCATTTTCTGTTGTGCTCATGAATTTAAATGTATGTGTATATGTAAATAAATAAATAAATAAAATAAAATAAATAAATTACCACTGCATCCAAACCACTTGAATGTTCAAAATTTTTAATTATATCCCGAAGTCGTTCTCTGCTAACCCACTTGGATATTTGTTTTATAGCAAATTATGGAATCTGGCTTGGGAGAAAAATATAAAACAAGGTAATGATAGCGCTTTTCTGAAGATGTTTTCTTCGGTTTGTAGAGTAATATTTTTACTTCGTTTATTTTTAACACACATCAGACAATGAAAACAATTATAATATTAAATGGAATGGGTTCACGGGGGTCATAATTTCTTCTTTTGTTAGCGAATATATTCAAACGAAGGCTTAATCATCTAGCTTTCGGACCTAAGTGGAGTTGCCAGGCGAGAAAAGGTTCTTCTATTAGTGCCTTCTCTCTTCCACTAATACTTAATTAGTATTGTTGTCGTATATTTTGAGTAAATATCGAGGTAACACGAAAAGGAAGAATTTTATAAACGATAAAAGGTGGCAACCGTATTCGTCCCAAGTCCCAACGACCTGCTGGTCAATATTCAAAGCCCTGGCATTGTTGAATTAAAATATTCGACAGACCTTCGAAGCGCTAATGGAAGCGTGTGATTATTTTGTTGAAAAGCGAACAATAATTGCTATATAAAAGTGACAGATAGATAGACGGCCCCTCGAGCCTCACGATGCACATATAAAAAGTGGCGCGTCAGCAAAACTTCAATTCAATATGCTGTAATTACGAGCACAATAGCCGCAAGTGGGATGCGGCTGGCGCGATGCATCTGTAGATACATAATTGTAGTGCTAAAAAGAAATGAACTACATCCCTATTTTTTCTGGTGGTTTTCTCCGCTAATAAGGTTCGCACTAAAATTTGATCGATGATGCCAACAAATTCCAAAAAGCTGTAACATCGGCGAATGCGGTTTCTTATATAATAGATGGCTTTTCGGAAAACTGGATTTAAAAAATTATAAATACAGTATGTTTTTTCCTAGCGTGAACAATTTCTGTTTGCATAAACTACGTCAACATCCATCATCAAAAAACCTAGTAACTGTAAGTTGATTTTCTTTTGTTTTAGAATTATATGGTTTCAAAATAAATTTAGTAAAAAAAATGTCTAGGTGTGTTTCACCTAACTGTCACGTTATTTTTCAGCAGCTATTTACTACCGTGAACATAAATGTGAAATAAAATCGAAGACTATCGCGGTTGTTTGACATTATAAATAGGATAGAAAACGAATTTACCAAGTGAAATTTGTAGGACCCGACGTTTCGGCGACGTTGCAGCCAGTCTACCCTAGACAACGGCGGCTGCAACGTCACCGAAACGTCGGGTCCTACAAATTTCACGCGGTAAATTCGTTTTCTATCCTATTTATAATAAATGTGAAAGTTTGCTTAGCATTACTGCGTTAAAAAATATAATTATTTGAATTGTGGCTAGAAAAAAATGTAAAAGTAAAAGTAAAAGTTAAAAAAAGAAGGTTTTTAAGAAAATAAAAACCCTTTCATAAATGAGCCAAGTCCAGATAATTTCTTGTAATGGTTAAAGTAGAATACAATCAAGAACATTTTTCGAAAGTTTATTGAATAGTTTTGTAATATTTTAAATATACCTATTCCGAAAAAAAACTATGTCATTACTTTTGAATTATTTGTCACATTATTTTTGACGAACGTTTACCAAACTACTATGATTGCTAATATTTTTATATTAACAAAACATTTTAACCAATTGATTTGTGAAAATAAAAACCATTAATTGTGAAAGTAACACAAAAATATATTTTTTTACTTTTAACTTCTAAACTCCTTTTATTATTTTTTTTATTTTATTTTATTTTATTTCTGGAAACATACAGCGCATACAATTGACATACGTGTGCATAAACATAATGTAGAAAACGAGAAAAACATTACGCCGATAATCGTTTCCTATGAAAGTAACAGATTTCCGCATATTACACATTTGGATTTCGGAATATTACACTTAAAAATTAATTGTAAAATAAACTAAGTACATGTTAAATAGAAAATTAAAATAGAAAACCGATGGGAGAGGTAGGGAATTGGAAGTGATTAGGAAGAAGGAGTTAGACGATGGTATGTGTATATGTATATAGATATAAATAAAGATATAAATAGGTCTAATAGTGGATATATAGATACAGATATTTATCGATGTTTATAGATATTTTTAGATATATAATAAATATTTATAAATATTTGTAGTAGCTACTGATATGTTGCATGAAAATTATATAACTAAGAAAGATAGATGTTAACAAGCTCGTTAGGTGCAATTGATTTGAATAATTCTTTGACGAACGTCGGTTGGTTGAGGTTGAAAATGTCGATGGTGGAGAAACGAGAGTCGTACGTGCACATTAGCCTATAAGCGATGGAATTTTTCCCGTAGTTGGTATTGGCACGAGAGACCTCAAAAGTGCGTGAATTACGAATTAATCACGGAGGAACGGAAAAACGTAAGTTTTCAACAAGGTATGGACTATCTATGGTATTGTGGATAACTTTGTGTAACAGTACCATATCAGCCACAGTGCGTCGGTCTTCGGTCTTTTTGATGAGTACAGTATTTTTAAAATAATTTTGAATTGTGCGACAGTTTTTTTTACTAGTAATTAAGGCTCTACAAATAATTAGGGCGTTTTTTATCGCCTATCTATAGCAATAGCGACTATTATGTTTGATTTTCAAACATCTTGATCGAAATAGAAAAATCTTGATCCCGCTGTTTAGGAGCTAATGGGCCCAGTGCAGTTGGGCCATTATGACCCATATGATAGGATCGGCCTAACTCACAGGTCATTACCCGTCCGGTAGCCTCGTGGCAGAAGTGCGAGCTCGGGTAGGACTCTGTGCCATTGGCCCGGTTTCTCCTAAGAATCGTTCTTCGGACGGTCCTGGACGGTTTGCACACCGTGCGACGTCAACCAATCGACTGTGCATTCCGACAGATAATCAGGGGAGTCTGGAAACGGCTTTGTTTGCTATAGATCTGAAGGCGGTCTTTAACCTTAGGACGAGTTAACCTTATGATCCCGAGTGGACAGTCGGGCAACAGACGCCGTGGTCCGCGATAGATTCGGTAGATACCGAATCACCGCTAACATAAGGGAGAGGACCGAGCTAGCATCAAACCTGTAACCAGTCGGGAGGCCGGAGAAATACGGCTATAACTGGTAGCGAGGGCACGTGGATGCGCGTCGGGATTTAACCTGGCGCCACGCGGTTTGGTGTTGGATTCTCGCGGGCCAGTTGGCGGAGCTAGATAGTAGATTGTCTACGTATCTAAGTCTTCTTCGCTTATTCCATGCTGAAAGAACGACACACACATTGTTGTACCAGCCTGGGGTGATGGGTTCGCCCGTTGTGGTAGACACCTCCCAATGATCCTGCTGCTTAGTGTAAGTGATGGTTCAAAAAATTCTCCGAAATGCTAGTTTCCTCTGTAGCTCCTAGTTTTTTCTCTATTTTCCAATTAATTGGAATAGCAATGAACAAAAGAAAAGTAACACGATTAATGTTAGTTTTGTTCAGTTGTTATTAGTATTTAGTTACTATTAGTTTAATGTTACGGTTCAAAAAATGGCCAAAAATGTAATTTACGACATTTACATACATCGTCTCCTTAAAACATGTCGAACTTACACCTCTCTAGATTTACTTTTATATATTCGTTTACTATATTTTTGTTTAAAAGGCGCTCCCTTACTTCCATCCATTTATCCTTCCATCCATCCATCCATATTTTGGGCTCCACGAATATTGAGCACGTGAGTTTCTTTTGTTTCTTTTATACAAATGATTTTTTTTGTTTGTAGCGTGTATCATATCTTTAAAAATAGGATTTTCAATACATAATGGGACCGATTGTGTTTCTTTGTGAACTAAAACTAAAATTATTTTGAGCGAACGAGACAGCAATACGTTGGAGTAGAATATGAAATGAACGATTGTCGATTTTTCACGCATCAAACCTACCTGTCGAACTTACAGCCGTCCGAATAAGTTTAGACATATTTCGTGCGGTCTTACATTCAGATGCTTTATTTTCAGTAAGTAGTTTTATGGCCGAAAAGTGACAACCGTTTATTTCACGTTCATGAACATTCGTTCCGTTTATTTCACTTTCATGAACTAATTTCCGATTTTAGTTCACGAAGAAACGCAATCGAGCCCATTGTACCTACTAAGTAAGTGTGACTGTATCGTTTAGTATATAATCTAGAATATTCTTTATTGAATAGTAGAAATAACTTTATAAAGTCTCAGTCAGCACTCTATTTATGTAAACAAATCAATAATTATTGTTCTAGAAACTTCTTTTCCTAGCCTTAAAGTTTCCTCTAAAGTGCTCACGGTTACCTTCACGTGCTAATAACTTACTCGTACTTACTACTACCCTGAGTAGGCATGTATTTTCCAAGAGGGGAATAATACTGAATTTGTCAGTCTTCTTATATTAAACCCAACAATGGGCAAACATTTCCGAGCGTACCTACATATAACATTATATTGAATAATTTGATGTCCCGAGAGCACCGATGAAAGATGTTGAAAGATACATATACTAACTCATTTATCTGATAAATAAATTATCCCTGTATTTCTGGATTTGTCGGGTAGCAAAAAAATGCCATATCGATCCTCGTATTTTTAATATGGACAAGAGGGGAATAACTGGATGGATATGTCGGAGTAGAGCTTCAATAAATTAGGTCTATCGAAAATAATAAACCGCTGCGCGCTGCATATTTCACCCGTGAAGTGTTTCATTGTGGATTTAATTAATGCCGTTTTTTATCCAATTCCCGGGGTTAGTAATAGGGAAATATTGTGATTGCGCAAAATTTTTAATATTTTCAGATCCGCGGATCGCAAAAAAAAGCTCGTTAAAAACAAACTATTTCTAGCAGTTTTTCTGTATTTCTTAATTTAATTATGTATGCTTTAAATCACAAGTAGGTACAAATAAGCCTATTATGTAATAGCTTTTTATTAGTTTTTAGGGATTTATTCGTTTTTAGTAGCCTTTAATTAATTTACTAGCTGTTGCCCGCGGCTTCGCTTCGCGTAAAGTTTCGAATCGATTTGTTAATTTGAGTAAGGTGGTGTTTATTTGCCTTTTTATTGGCTACCTTTAGATATATAGTGCAAGACTTCCCCCTCAGATGCACGCTACCTATCTCGTAGACGTGCGCGTCTTGTTTATCGCCACCTGCGTCGCCTACAGCTCAATGCTGACCTAGGTATTTCGAGGTGCTGGCAAGCGTTACTATTTTCATGATATCTCTATAAATATGCCACCTAGAAACGTACAATTAATTGCTAATTTTACCTTTATTCAACGCCCGAGATATAGATTAATTTATTTTGATAAGGATTCTTATCTTATTGCTAATGTCATCAATAAACACTGCCTTCTTATTTTTTGAGACAAAGCAGTAATTGTAGCTTAAATATAAAATTTGTATACAGGATGTTTTTACTGGACGGGCATTTTTTAGTGGGTAAATCCATACAACAAAGTAAGCAACTTTAAAAAAAAAAAAACTAAAAAAAAAAAATATGTAGGTATTTCTTTACTTGTTTTTTTTCTATTTTAAGTAGTATGAAAAGCTGGGATTACGATGCGCTATCTAGCGGTAAGTAAAATGTCGCTAATATTGTTTATTTACGCTATATTACCTACCGCTAAAAGGCGCAGCGCGCTTCAACGCTTCTCAAACCTTTATTTAACAGTCAACTTCTTAAAATTTTCAAAATACAAAATGCCAAAACATATTTTTTTTGCCTTTCTCCAAAACAATTTATTAAAAGTTGCTTAGTTCATTGTACCGATTCTCTCACAAAAAAATGCCCGTCCAGGAGAAACATCCTGTATAATAATATGCTTTTGCCGACTTTTTTATATATCTCTTAAAGGCCGATATTTTTGTCATATTTTGTTTTCACATATATCAAACCGTTACGTCAGCGCACGTCGATAAAGCAACTCACCAGCTCAATTTCTCCGACTTGAGGTTTGGGGAGGGCAGAGTTGGTCGGAAGGGGGGTTGGGGGGGGGGGTTGTGGGTTTAGGGGTTTGGCGCGCGAGAGGGATTGTCTGATTGCCGGGAAAGTTTAGTGATGACACTACCGATTTTTTAAACTCATTATAGTTAAAAACATTTTTTTTAATTTCAATCATTTTACCGCCATCTAGTGTACAGTTTCTAAAGTAAGCTGAATTGGCGCGAAACTTTTTGTTTACATTCTGTCACACGTCATCGTCTGTTACATTCTGTATCACGTACCTACGCGACGATCTTCGTCCGTTTACCTTAGTCCTCTAGTTGTCTTTTAAAACACTGAGGCTAAAGTACTTGACTCATCTATACTTCTGTTTACAGAGTTCCAGGTTTTGCAAATAATGCAGATTTTAGTGAAACAAATTCTGATTTTCTTCCAAAAGCGTCCACAGAATTGGGAAATAGGTCAGCAAGCTCTTGCAACAAGAGCGACGGCATTAACTAACTACCTGATCCGCCTAGTCAAAACTATCTTTGCGCAAAAGCAAATGTATTTTAAAACGACAAAAAAAATTAACAGCATCGACGACAATTTGTTTTTTTTTACTGATATTGATAAGTTTAAATTTAAAATAAATTATGACGGCTAATAGCATCTGGATACATGCGTTTAGAAAATGAACTGCTACGAATTATAGTATGAGGAGAAAAATCTGTGTATCGATGTATATGAATTTTGTATGTATTTATGTGTCGTATTTATTAAATCACATATTGTATGGTGCTTTTGTTACTTAAATCAAAATTTCTTTTTATATTTGTTATTAATATAAAACGGTGGAGGGTTACTTTTATTTTTCCCTTTCTTTTCTCTCTCCTTTTTTTCTTTTCAAATTATATTATTTAAATACAATCATTCATGTTTTCAAACCATCTGCATAATATGCATCTAGATACAGGCCTGAGAAGCCTCGCTAGATGTGCAATTTGATAGCGCATTTTTTTACGAAATCTGTGTCAATCTTAAGCTGTTCTTTACAATGTATACATTCTTTACTTCGGTAAAAATGGAACTCCTTTTCTTTGTACACGTATTAAATAAATAAATAAATAAATAGATATATTAACATATTTCATAGATACAATATTTTAGACAAATTAAACAACACGTTAATTCTTTCTCCGTTCCAGAACGCCTTAACTCCAATAGCCATTTATTAATTATAGTTTTGAAAATATTATATAATATTTTAACAGATTCTTCAAGTTGATTGTACAGTCGGGGTGCAATCTACCAAGCCTGTGCGGATGTCGTACTTACCCGAGGTATCACGAAATTATGTTCTCCAGCCCTCGTAGTTTTTATTTGCTGGCTTTCTACTCATACTATTTCTTTATTTATAAAAATGAACGAGCATTTGCCTTATATTAACTTCATGCAATTCGTTAAACAGTTGCTCTGAACTACATCGGGGAGGTTTTTACGATAGGCGCCGACTTAGTACAGGTACAGACTTAGTACTACGTACTACCGGCTTAGTGCAGGCACCCCAAACAATTATCCCGTGAATCCATAAACCTTGGCATAAAGCCATGTAATACATTCTCAAAGTTATCTTTGATGGCACATTTCGCAGCTCACGGAAGATATATACTCTTTCTAGTCCTCTTTGTAAGGGATTCTATGTTTAGCTCCTACCTAAGATGAGATTAGCAATTTAAGGGTTGGGTGGTTTCTCTATAAATAGGTACATCCATGTATACCTAAGTTTTGGAGAGCCACTGCATCACGCACAAAATAAATGTGCTTTTATAATATAATTTTGTGAGATTTTTTGTTGTAGCAATCTGCTCGCAATTGGAATTAGGAGCGTGAGTGTAAGCCCGCTGGGTAACATACCTGGTTATCTCGCGGATAAGGCGTTGGCCTCTTACGGGTATGTGGCGGAGATTGACGGTGGACTGTTTTGTCCAAGTCTTCTTCGCTCACTTCACGGGAGATAGAACGACCAATCGTTAAAACTTTCTGAGGTGACGGGTTCGCCCGTTGTAGTTGACAGCTCTATGTGTAGGTAGAACAAATATAACCTAAAGTAATTTGTTTTGATAATAATATGTCTATCGAAATACGTAATAGAAATTAATAGGTCGCCGGTGGCGTTAGCAAACAGTTAATGAAATGACGGACTTCAAATTATTGCGTCCACTGGGATGTTATTGGCATAGAGGACAAAAGACGCGACCACTAATCAGATCGGACATTCCATTACGTCGTCGGCTGGACCATGTTGGGATTAAATAAGGTCTGACGCCGCGGGCTCATCCCTTCCTTCCGGCCCGGCCGGTAAATCAGTTTTTGATTCGCGCCATGATTGGGGTCTACCACCGTCTTGTTTGCCTTTTGTTTGCGAATCAATTAGCCCCCGTATGCGACATGCAAACAGCGGATAGGGGAGTGTGTACCACGCATGGCGGACTTTCCATCAGTGGCTTAAAAGCCAGTTTATATTTTGGCATCTGTATTTGCTCGAATCTTACCTTTCCTGGCTTTGTATAGATAAAAAGATGTTAGTTGCGTGAGCTATGTATACCACTTACAAGATGGAATAGAACAGAAATGTCCTGGCGTTATTACAATCTGATCAGTTTCCGTGTGAGTGCTTTAACCCCAAAATTAATAAAAGATGTAAAAATATTATGAGACCGAAGCCGTTCAAAGAATATATAAATTACGATATTGAAGTCATTTAAAAACAAAAATAAACGAATTATACAATAATTAGAAATAATACATATAATATACAATATCATAACAGTTGCTTGAATGTTAATAACTTGATTACAGTTGTTTCGAGAAGACCCACCGATGAATTGCTGACAACTTTTAATATTAAGGGTACAATTTCTGAGGCCCAATTATACTAAAATCCGCATTTATACTAAAAACTAGATAATGACTAGATTTCCATATCTAGTAATTTAAGTTTTCTATTAAAATTTATTAAATATACTCGTATAACAAGTAAAGTTAACATAAACATGCATTAGACGCAGATGTGATCCAACTTTCGCAAGCACCTGAATTAGATATATCTGGCACATCAGAATTAGTAAGATGATTCGAATGATGATGATGAATGAAGGTTGTGCAATAAATGGTTACTATATTGCATTATTTTGTTTTCATTTACTTTTTTATCTATCACAAGTCACCGTTATACATTTTGAATTAATTTTTAGTTTTTAAATTAAGACTCTTTTGCGGAATTTTAAACATTAATAAGTTTTAAAACAAAAGATGCATTGTGATGTTAGCTGACACTAAAAAATGTTGAACCAAAAGAAAAAATAATTTCTGCCAACTTTTCATGACATCTGCCCCACTGTGTGACGTTTATCCAGGAGGTCGCTGATTGGCCGATGAGCCGTAGACCGGTGCTGCCATGCTTCAAAAGATGTCCATGTAGTATTGGGTAATGCGATATTCCATCAACAATAACAATAACTAATAATATAATAACAAATAATAAATACAATTGTACTAAGGTCAATAATACTATGACCAAAATATGTACTTCTATAGAGCGCTTAGATTGTACAACCTAAATTGCCAAGGTCTCATATCCAAGGTCGCACCGGGGTCCCATATCCCCTACATCACCTGGCGCAGTATCAACAGACTGAGACTAAACAGCCTAAGGGTGGATGTGACGGGATGCCGGGCTAATCTCGTTCGCTGGGGCTACACAGAGAACCTAATATGCATATGTGGAACGCTGTAGGATGAAGACCACCTCCGATCCTGCCCACAACTGTCAACCTCTATCACACACCAGGATCTACAAGAGGCAAACGATAAGGCCATCCAGGCCGCATATTTTTGGAGAGACATGTCCTAAAAAACCCGGACATGTTAAAAAAAACATTGTTGTCAAATTTGGATATTTTCAATGTATCATCAAATACTTGCTTCGAAGACATTAAAAACACGATTAACAGCCTTTTAACTTCTTTAGTATTTCTTCGTCTAGTTAAATTTTGAAATGATTATAATTTATTAAGTATATTACTTTATAAATATATATTTTTTATATTTTATTATCTTACCTTATATTTTTTATATTTTATTATCTTATCTTATTTTATTTGCTAAACTCGAAAACGCTGGAATTCGCAATTTGTCCAAAAAATGGTTGATTAGTTACCTTACTGGCAGGACTCAGAAGACTAGACTAGGAGAGACGTTAAGTTCTCAAGCCACAATTAAATTTGGCGTTCCACAAGGAAGCGTACTCGGTCCGTTGCTGTTTCTGCTATATATCAATGACTTACCTAACGTCGATTTAGAAGGGGGCGAAGCTGTGATGTTTGCAGATGATACTGTGATTATCTTTAAAGGCAAATCATGGCAAGAGGCATATATTAAGGCTGAACGCGCCCTTTGCCGAGTAAAGCACTGGCTCGATCACAACCTACTTACTTTGAATATAGCTAAAACAAAACATATGACATTCGCCATCAGTAACATCAATCGCCTCCAAGGTAGTATGCCAAACCTTCACTTACGCGACTGTGTACATGCTGACTACAATTGCCCTTATTGTCCATATACGACTATTGAGAAAGTGAGTGAAATAAAGTACCTTGGAGTTATTGTAGATGATAAGCTCAACTGGAAGGACCACATACAGGGTACTGCATCAAAAGTCCGCCAACTTATTCACATATTTAAGGTACTAAGGAGTGTAATCTCAAAACCCTTAATCAAAACCATCTATTACGCTTTAGTCAATAGTATACTATCATATGGGATCCTTGGATGGGGTGGCGCGTCACTTTCAGCTCTAGATCCCTTAATTAAGGCTCAAAAGTCAATAATAAGGGTAATAAATAAAAAGCCTTTTAGGTTCTCCAGCGACCACTTATTTAAAGAGTTCCGAGTCCTAGACATACGCCAATTATATGTGAAAGTATCGACAATATTTTATTACACCCACACAGAGCGGCATATGATTAAATCTATCAGAACACGCGCAGTTACAGCCATGCAACATGTTGTTCCCCTGATGAAAACTAAATTCGCCCAACGACATTTTTCTTTTCTAGCTGTCCGACTACACAATAGAATACATTCGGAATTAAAAGTGAAGTTAGATACCATACGAGGAAGAAAAATTATGACGGAATGGTTGATTGAGCTAGGAAGAAACGAAACGGAGAAATTAGTTAATTATAGTGCTGTATAAGAATACCAAACTACATAAAATTACTGCTTTTATGTATATGTATAGATTATATGTATAAATGTATATATGTATATATGTGTATGTATATGTGTAGATGTATATGGTTATATGTGTATGTGTATATATGATTATTTAATATTATTATGTATATTATGTTACTAAATTACAAGTAGGTATATGTAAAATTTGTGTAAATATAGAGCTACCACGTAAAGCAATGCTACATTATGTCACACTTAAAAACTAAAAAAAAAAAAAAATAATGAAAAAACGAATACATAAAAGTCTACCTTAGTACGGGCATTACTCCAGCAAGGTAGATTTTAATCTTATTAATCTAGTATTATAAATGTTTGTGAAATATTAATAAAATAAATAAAATAAATAAATAAATTACTTTTACGATATTATTTTATCAATATGTATATTTGAGCAATTTATTTTATATAATTAGTTAAATATATCTATTCAATTTATAATGTGGTTTCTATATCCCTTTCTCTGTTTTATTAATATATTTTTTTGCGCTGTAACAATATATCGTCTAATTTCTAAAACTTTTAATTGGCCTTTGGTTATAAGTATTAAGTATGAAACGCTTTAAGTTTTCTGAAAGAAATAAAAAAAAATATCTTCTATACTTCCGTATTACCGATATTCGGTAACGGTCGAAGCAACAGTGAGATATATGGCGATATTTTGATCCATTTGTTTTGTTCTAGTGAGTACCTATATTATATTCAGGTCTATCGTTCCCAAGATCTGAATTTTATACTGTCCTTCTTGATGTTCTGGCAACCCCACCTCACCTTTTCCTACGGCCGAAAATAAATGCATTATCGCATAATAATACTTCACACCCTACTTCCAGGACAATATCGCCGATTAATTAAGCCGTTGGTAGACTATTGACGATGGTTGATTAATATATCCCTAACTAAAGAAAGTTTTCTAAAAGTGAGCCATTATGAGGCGCGCAATTTGGGAACTTGTGGTTAATGGAATCTAAACAATGCAACGCGGGGCGTGGGGAACTCGCACAATCGAATCGAGGACAATAAGAGGCGATATTTAAAAACAAAAAAGAGAGAGGGAGGGAAAGGTTCACCGCCACCCATTTCTGTATGAAAGAGGAACAGTGGAAGAATGGCCGCCTCGACCTGCGACCGAAGCCACAGAATAAGAAAGAAAATTGTTTACAGATTCGGCATATCTTTAAAAGTAGTGCGGTCCATTCGCCACATTTTGTTAACGTTCGTCAACCACTTTTTTAAAGACTAACATGTGAATAGATAACTCTGTTATAAATAGGATAAAACGAATTTACCGCGTGAACTTGCAACCGCCGCTGTTCAGGGTAGACTGAAGTACTGTCAATCGGCATCCGTTGTTCAGCGGGTATGCGAAAAATTTCTGCGGTTACTACGTAGGTTATAGCAGTTTTGGGCGGCGGGATCGGCGCCGCGCGAAATTTGAAAATTCGCCGTGCACACAACACTGACTGTATCTTGTGTTACGTCTTTGCATTTAGCAATGGGCATTGACAACATTTTAATAAGAGGGTTCCACGTAGTAGAGAGTTTCAGCTGTGATGTGTTCCATCAGCAGAGATGCTAAGGGACGTTTCGTTTGTCTAAAGTAAGCTAAACCACAGCTGCATTCGATTTAATACACATCCGGGGTTTGCAGTGATATTACATCCTTTGCAGGCCTCAGAGATCGAGGTAAATATTGAATTTAACTGTATTTTTATCTAAAATCTTTAAGGAATTTTAAACATTTAAATTAGATTAGCAGAATACTCTTTAGGTCTTTATAAAGTTGCCGTGCATAAACTTGAATGCAACGACCTTCAAGGCATTCCGCCTCCACAGCGAATGATTTCTCGAAAAGAGCCATAATAAATTCTCGTATAAACCCAGTGGAAGGTCACTCGAGGACAGAGGTTACAGGAGGCTGTGAAGATAGGATCGTTAATTCTTCTAGATGACTCAGAAAGTGGAGTGTAGATACGCAGCGTTCTATAGACCCTGTCAGGACGCAGTTCGATTTGTTTCCGAAATGAGGACGTATCGGTAATACAAAAAGTGTATTTTTTAATATTTAGGATAGAACTACAGCTTACAGTTATATCGGGAATCATAGTTGTTGCAATAGTTGCGATCATTGCCAGGCTCACTGCGATCACAACTGACTCCTCTGAATGAGATCTACGGATCGATGGATCGGATAAACTCTCGTTAGTGTCGTATCTTTTGTGAATACGCGCACCGCAACTTACCAGATTAGTCTGTATCGAGGCGCTCGCGCAAATTGTATGGAGGGGGATGGAAGGGAGGGTTGCCGTATACAATCAAAATTTTTTTCTTTGTTAAATTTTGTGATAACATGAATGTTATAACATTGTGTGACAACGCGTGTTTGAACTTACGTAAACAGTTACTCTATGTATAATCATATAGAAAAGGGTCAGGTGCATATATCGTCTTTCGGGAGTAAAAACTCAATGACCTCTCCAGTGCTCTATACTGTATATGTACGTAACATTATTTGTATACACCTATTCAAATGCCTTTTAGTAGTCAACGCTTCGGCGAGGGATCAATATTGCAGGCTTGGTCCATATAGAGAGTGATGCTGGTACATTGTGAATAATGCGGCCCTGGAAATGTCCGGAGTACGCTGAAAGAGGCTCTCCATTCCTACACTGAAAGCTGCCTACTACGTGCGCTGTGCACGCCTCGCCGTCATTATATTTCTAGACAATAATTTCGGATACAATGAAATGTTGAAACAGAAAGAATACTTCAGCCGTGAATTGTTCCCAAAGATTGTATGGGACTCCATTTGTCCGTCTCAGCGACAAAGGGGTGTTAACTGTGGACTGCCGCCGCCGCCGCCGCGCCGCCCGCTCGAGCCACGAAGCGAATGTATCTACTCACTGAAAGAAATACAGGAAGATATGCCCATGCACATAATGATTTATGCTGTTTTCCTTTTCTTATTTTTTATTATTATTACTATTTAGGTAAGGTAACAGCACGAAATTATAATTAAATATGAACATAAGAACATATTTTTAAAGAACATATTTCATAAGAACATTCGGCATAAGAACATATTTTTTTAAGAAATATGTTCTTATGCCGATTATAACCTACGCCGCGCCGTTCAAAATGAATTGAAAAATAGTTTTTCGGAAACCTGTTTTTTCACCTTCGGATATTTTTAACACGCTTTTATTAAGTCGACCTGTATGTAACTAACTATGTCATGAACTATGAACAACGATGAACAAGATGTCTCTAAATATGTCTAAAACTGTTATTTTAAATTTCAATAGCAAGACATCATCTATAAAAGTTAACTACCCGGTTGAACTTGCGGAATCAGTTAAATTCCTCGGACTACATCTGGATGCAAAGATGTCATGGAATCTACATATAGAGCATGTTAAGTCAAAACTTTCGTCAGCCTGCTATGCTCTATTACGCATCAGAAATTGTTTGGAGAGAACTGAAGTAATATCGGCCTATTACGCGCTAGTTGAGTCACACCTGCGCTATGGTATTCTATTATGGGGTAATGCAGCACACATCAACAGTGTATTCACTCTCCAGAAAAGAGCCATACGTGCGATAGTAGGTATTGGTCCACGGCAGTCATGTCGTGAACACTTCCAAAAACTAGGGATATTGACCGTATATGCGATTTTTGCTCAAGAAGCTCTTTGCGAATTCTATTGCAATAAAAGCTCGGCCATATCCCACGAGGAAGTACATCGGCATGACACCAGGAATAAAACCCTGTATCTCCAACCGTTCGTAGCGCGTACTGCCAAGTTCCAGGCGACTAGTCGATACTTAGGCCTCAAACTTTTCAATAAATTGCCCGAAAGATTAAAAGAAATTAAAAACATCGATATTTTCAAGAGATCCATCCGACTCTATCTGCTTAAAATCAACATGTATGCCCATAACGACTTCTTAAAATATTTTGAAAATACATAGCATCGTATCTACCCATTTAATCTAATACATATTATTTACCGTTAATTGTTTTGTTGTAAACTGTTATCATATAGTCTATGTTTTCGTAAATTGGTAAGTTTAAAACTATATATTGTATATCATCTCTTGTCTAAATTGAGTAACTAATTTAAGATTAATTACTGTCATTCCTACACAATTGTATGGTTGTATTGGAAATAAATACCTTTTACTTTACTTTTTTTTTTATGTAATGGAATCTAAGGTAACTAATTTAACCATCTTCCAAGGATCGTAGCGTCATGAAAATTGGCAGCTGTATGTATTTCTGATGACAATACAATAACATGGTACTGTCGAACTGATCTGATGATGGAGTCGGAAGATATGAACTGGAACTTCATGATGGAACATCGTATCATAGCTGTGTTTGGACTGGTTAGAAAAGTCTTGGAATGAACTTTGACCACGAGTAGGTTTCAAGGTCTGATGATGAAGCCGGAAGATAGGCACTGGCATTCCATGATGGAATATCGTATCATAGCCGTGTGTATGTGAATATCGTATCATAGCCCAAAAGCGTGTTTTTAGTCTTTTAAAAAAATATATTAATTCATTGTTTAGAGGCGCTGAAGGCGTTGGCTGGATTCCACCCCCGTCCCCCCTTGCGCAAAAAGATCCTTTTAGAAAATTCTGGAATACTCTAAAGCATTCGCGGCCTTCTCATAGGAGAACAGTGTATACACATTTTCGCCACGCACTCCCACTCACGTACAGACCTTAGAAGTGTGTGCGAATATATTTTAAAGTTTAATGTGTGCGTATATAAAGCTACAAATATAGCAGCGAAGGACTTCTCGGATCGGATTGGGAAATGCTTATGTTTAAATGAGATGTATGTATGGAAGTTCACAACTTTCGACTCTGCCATGCAGGTTTATTGGAAGTACCTTCGCCAACGGCGAATGATCACCTTTGACCCATCCATCTCAAAAACCAAGTTTATCCATTCCGTAAAAAAATCTATTTAGAAAAATAAATATATCACATTGATTAAATCGGCGAATGTCGTTTCATAAATATACGATGACAGTTCGAAATATTAGAAAATGTCGAATGGATCCACTATTTTAAAAAATGATGCAAGGATGCTGCACCCGTTATCATCCAGCCATTAAAACAAATTAATAAAGCTTGATATGCTCATTTAATGAAAGAAAAAACTTACAACTTCAATCTTGAATGAAAAGTTTATACTTAAGACTATATAATATTTACAAGAGTTTTGGTAGGGTAGGATCATAAGATACATTTTTTTTCTTCAAATTATTTATTGAGTTAAAATTATGGGTACATTCAATATACAAAAGTCTTAACCTAACTAGGCTGCCGCCTGTTCCAAGGTAGACAATTTATTTTAGTTATCCTAAGAAATCTATAATATTATATTTATATAAATAATCAAAATCATACTTAATGTAACAGAAATATCTTAATTACCTAATAAAAATTCGTAAGAAAATGTCATGAAAATTGTCAATATTATTTTATTTTAAAACATGATAAAAATAATATATATTTATATATGTATTAAATAATATGTATTAATAATATACAAAATAAATTCACAAAAATTAAAATAAAATTACGTTTAGAAATCATCAATTTATATTACTACATATACTATTATGTTTTTATTATAAAAATTTTAGAGATTCAATTATTTAATAATGTTTTCAATATCTGCATATGTACAATTTAAGAGGTAGGCACTCAAACTATATTTAAATTTATGTGATATTTTAATGCCTTTAATGTTAGGTGGTAGGCAATTATAAAATTTGGGGGCAAGATAAGAGAAACTGGATTGGCCAAAAGCGGATCTCCTGAGTGGTATTGCAAAATTTGTTTGTGCCGATCTTCTTGTTACACGAGATTGCTGGCTTTTTTTCTGTTCTCCTAACTCACTCTGGAATTTAGTGAGAGTTACCAGCACAAACATTTTTCTCACACTCAACACTCTATACTCTCGGAAAAGGTCATCGGAAGAATATGTTTGGGGTTTTTTATTGATCACCCTCAGTATAGCCTTCTGCGCTTTGTAAAGTATAATATCAAGTATAATATCAAGTATAAAATCATTGTATAATATTATTAATATTTGATTAAGCTTCTTGTAAAATCTTTTGATAGAATTAGTTCAAAGGATGATGCTTTGATGTAGAAATAAAAATAATAAAAGCTAGTCATTTAAATAGCAGCGAAGGACTTCCCAACTTTCGACTGTGCACAATGAAAAATGGTAAAATAATTAAAAGATCACAATTAAATAATAACAATGATATGTAACATGTATGTTATTATTTGTATAACAACGGATATGTACTTAGTTAGCTATCACCATAGCTTGCCATGATGCTTGTTAAATGACCTGTCTACGTTTTTACTTATTTGAACGTACTCTGCTTACGTTCTCGCCTCGCCTCCTCCACTGCTTTGCACTCGCGCATAATGGACGTCGCTTTTCAATGGACCTAGCGAATTTTCATTTAAATGGACACTCCTAGCTAGCAGGCAGTCTCTACACACTCACACATCAACGTGGATTAGACTGAGATTATAGGAGATTGCGAATTCGCGCAAATAGCCAAAACTAAATTTGAAAAATCGAAAGTAAACTTGAGCATTTGTTTATATTATTAAGCCGTAATTACCTTAGCTAATGTGTTTAAATAGTTCATATTATTGATTCATCTACTCATGTGTGTACCGTTTTTAATATATTTTTTCTTTTGGTTACAGGTAAGGATTTAACGCATATGCTACTCATGCAGCAACCTCTAAGAACGATGCTCGACAAACCTTTTAAACGGTAATTCTGTACGTAAAATTGTGTACGTCAAATATTGTCTCCAAGCTATAATATAATGTTCACGTAAAATAAATTGAACGTATTCAAAATTTGTTCTTGAAACATTTGAATTATCGTTTCTTTTTATCCTCTCCCAATTACAGCGAAGCAGCTAGCTTTCATGGTCTTCAATCACTACAATCAAGAAGAAAATGTGCAGATGTGGTGTTCTTCCATAAATTGTTGAAAGGTAACATTGATTGTTCGGATCTTTTTGGAATGGTATCTTTTCGTGTACCACCGCGACTCACTCGCCAAACGGAGTTGTTCCACCTACCGCAGGATGGCACTAATTATGCACAAAACTGTTTTATTTATAGAGTATGTAAAATTTATAAAACGCAGCTCGGCGATATTGACGTATTCAATTCGTCATCTATCGCTCTTTAAAAAGCAATAATTAATGACGTTGTTGACATATCATTGTAGTCGCACTATATAATATAATATTATTAATATGTATTCAAGAATATATTTAAATAATATGTATGACAATAATATGTATACAGGGCTCGATTGCGTTTCTTCGTGAACTAAAATCGGAACTTAAGTACGTGTGAACGAGACAGGGCAATACGCTAGAGCGGAGTGTGAGACGACCGGTTGTCACTTTTTCGCATTAAAACTGCCCGCCAAGGTCAAATCTTACACCGCACGAAATATGCTCGAATTTATTCGGGCAAGTATAAGTTCGGCAGGTAGTATTACGATCGTTCGTTTCATATTCCGCTCTAACGTATTGCTGTGTCTCGTTCGCTTGGACTAATTTTAGTTTTAGTTGACAAAGAAACGCAATCGGGCCCATTATGGAACGTGTATATTCACATAAAATTGTATTTACTTATATGGTGAGTGTATTCTTCATAGAAAACTGTTAAATGTTTAAATTATTAATATTTAAGTGGATACATGTTATTAGCATTATCTTTAAAACTTAAAAATTTTGTACCCAATGTTTTGTAAAAGCTGTTTGTTTCCTTAACAATAATAACATAAAAATAAAAATAAAAAATTTAATTATATTATATTTTACATTCTTAATTATTATATTTTACATTCTTCGCGAAATATCATAAATGTTTTTATTATTTTAACGCTATTCTATAAATATGCAGTACACCACTTAGATTTTTATGTATATTTACTCAAAGGCTGTTGCCAATATTGGATATCAAGCCCACAAAATATATTTTCTGGCATGGGGAGGGTCCACAAATCAACTGCAGTTACTATGCGTAAATTCTTCCATCGTGATTAAAGACTTGAATGGTGAAATTGACGACTATACTCACATAGATACCATTGAAATAAGCAGTAGCGAAGATATTAAATCAATCGCCAACCTACCATCTTTGAAGGTTTTATGTGTTAACATTAGGAGCTATTCAAAAAACATCGATGCCTTATTAGTACTGCTTGAAGATCTGAAAATAAATTTTGACCTTATTATTCTAACTGAATGCTGGAACAAAAATATAAGCCAGCTTATTTACCTTGATGGTTATTTAGTAAAAGTAACTGAATTATCAATGCGCCAGAACGATGGTGTCATTGTTTATTACAAATCAAACCTTAATGTTACCATATCGGAACTACTCGTCACTGAATCAAACTGCTTGCAAATTTTAATAGACGATAAGTTATGTATCTTTGCAGTTTATAGATCTCCATCTTACAAAAATATAAGCCCGTTCCTTGCATCGATTAGCTCAAAAATAAAGTCGATGAGTATTTCGTTTTCAGATGTTGCCCTTGTTGGAGATGTAAATATTAATATAATAAACCGAATGCATCCGCAAGCTGACGAATATCTAAACTTAATGGCTGAGCTTGGACTTCAAGTTGGAATAAACAAACCAACTCGAGTGGAAAATGGATCGTGTTCCTGCATTGACCATGCGATGATAAAATCTAAAAAGAAATGTATGTCGTTTGTTTATCAAAGTAAATTCACTGACCATTTTCCAATTATGCTGATAATTCCAAGCGAAAATAAAAGAAATAATCATCACAAAACATTTACAAGGACAACACTAGAATTTGATAAACTCACTGGCCTACTAGACTCTGAACTCTGGGAAGATACTTTTATAGAGACAAACGTAGATATTGCTTTCGAAAAATTCATATCTATATTAAAAAGGCATATTGATCAGTCCACAGTTACTAATACAGGCACTATTAGACACAGGAGTAGAAAAATAAAACCTTGGATTACCAGAGGTCTTGTAAATAGTATACACAAACGGGACAAGATTCACAAACAGCTGGTTAGAGATCCGGATAACTACGAACTATATATCTATTACAAAAAATACAGGAACCTTTGCAATAAACTAATTAAAACCGAGAAAGAGTTATACTATAAAAATAAATTACGTAGTTTCCAAAATGATACTAAGAAAGTATGGCAAACCATTAGAGAAATAACAAGCACAGAAAAACAGCCGGTAGATATAAACAAAATGAAAATAAACGGGAATATTGTAAACACTACTACAGATTCAAATGAAATAAGGGAACACTTAAATAATTTCTTTGCAAGCGTTGGTAGTAATCTAGCTCATGCTCACCTGCAGAACCTAAAAATGAGCGAGAGTCAACTAGTAAACTTGGCAAATAGCCCACAAGCGGATGCTCTTATCATTATGCCATGTCTGCAACAAACTAATGAATCAGAAATACTCCAAATAATAAACCAATTGAAATGTGGTAAATCGGCAGGCCAGGATGGTATTTCTTCTTTTGTATTAAAACAAATAAAATCATACATAGTTTCTCCCTTAGTCCATATAATTAACCTGAGCCTAAAAATGGGAGTATTTCCTAAATGTTTGAAAACAAGTATCATAACACCTATCTTTAAAGGTGGTGATTCTTTGGCCGCAGAAAATTATAGACCCATATCACTCTTGAGTACGGTGAGTAAAATTCTAGAACATGTGGTCAAACGGCGTCTTAACAGTTTCTTAGACAAATACAATATTTTGGCACATAACCAGTTTGGCTTTCGGAAGGGGCTCGGTACAGGAGATGCGTTAATTGAACTCACTGAACATGTCAAAGAATCTTTAGATAAAGGAGAGAAATGTGCGGCAGTCTTCCTCGACCTTGCGAAGGCTTTCGACACTGTCTCGCACCCCTTGCTGATGACTAAACTGAAACGGATCGGACTCGGAGAAAATGCGCTAGAGTGGTTTAAATCGTATATATCAGAAAGACTGCAGATGACTAGACTCCGCGAAGAATATAGTTCTACACAGCATATAACGTATGGTGTCCCACAGGGCAGCGTGTTGGGTCCAATTCTCTTTTTGGTGTATCTGAATGATTTCTGCAAACTCCCAGCAATAGGAAAGGTCATCAGTTTTGCCGACGACACCGTTTTATTGGTCAAGTCTTCGACTTGGGCAGATCTGTTTACCGATACTGAATTAGTACTGAGAAACGCGAAGAGATGGTTGGATAGAAACTTATTGACCTTAAATATAAGTAAAACGAATTTTATGACCTTTAGCAAGACAAACACTGACCAACCAACTTCAACTATTAAGCTTCACTCGTGCATCAGAACGCAAGATTGCCAGTGTATGAATGTCGACAGGGTATCCTCCATTAAGTACTTGGGCGTGATGTTAGACAACAGACTGCGCTGGGAGGATCATTTAACGAAGGTTGCGGCAAGACTGAGAAAACTTGTGTATTACTTTAGGAGTTTGCGGAACATCTTAGATTTCAATACGCTAAGAAGTGTCTACTTTGATTTCTGCGAGTCGGTTATTCGATATGGCATTATAACTTGGGGCTGTGCGGCAAAAACGCTTCTGGCCACCCTTTACAAAGCGCAGAAGGCTATACTGAGGGTGATCAATAAAAAACCCCAAACATATTCTTCCGATGACCTTTTCCGAGAGTATAGAGTGTTGAGTGTGAGAAAAATGTTTGTGCTGGTAACTCTCACTAAATTCCAGAGTGAGTTAGGAGAACAGAAAAAAAGCCAGCAATCTCGTGTAACAAGAAGATCGGCACAAACAAATTTTGCAATACCACTCAGGAGATCCGCTTTTGGCCAATCCAGTTTCTCTTATCTTGCCCCCAAATTTTATAATTGCCTACCACCTAACATTAAAGGCATTAAAATATCATATAAATTTAAATATAGTTTGAGTGCCTACCTCTTAAATTGTACATATGCAGATATTGAAAACATTATTAAATAATTGAATCTCTAAAATTTTTATAATAAAAACATAATAGTATATGTAGTAATATAAATTGATGATTTCTAAACGTAATTTTATTTTAATTTTTGTGAATTTATTTTGTATATTATTAATACATATTATTTAATACATATATAAATATATATTAATTTTTATCATGTTTTAAAATAAAATAATATTGACAATTTTCATGACATTTTCTTACGAATTTTTATTAGGTAATAAAGATATTTCTGTTACATTAAGTATGATTTTGATTATTTATATAAATATAATATTATAGATTTCTTAGGATAACTAAAATAAATTGTCTACCTTGGAACAGGCGGCAGCCTAGTTAGGTTAAGACTTTTGTATATTGAATGTACCCATAATTTTAACTCAATAAATAATTTGAAATTTGAAATATTTGCTTGCAGTCTTCAGAATTAATTAGGACAAATAATTTACTACTGAATAAAAAGTCCGTCAATTTCAATTTCAATTATTTTTCTAAAAATCAAGGTTTAATATCAATGACCCAAAAATAATAAATATTAAAACGTATTCAATTAAAATGAGAGAAGTAATAAAAAATAAAAAATAATAATATCAGGTTAAAAAAACTATTTAACTTAAAGGTCATTAACTGAATGTATTTAACTGAATGGTGACTGGAATAATAAAAGAACTATAAGAAATATAAAGTATTTTGGGCTTAAGGGATTACCGAGTCATAGAAGGACTAGAAAATAAGATTGTTCATAATGGTCTGATTTCTATGACTAGAGCTGGAATTAGGTTTCTTGGCCGATCGAAAATAGAATAAAAAACTGTTCTTGAAGTGAACTCTGCTAAAATCGATCGCTCGGTAGAAACGCTGGAAATATAGTATAACCAATCACCAGTTTCTGTTTCATCGCAGGATGATTAGATTGTATGAACGTATATTGACACCCACACCCAGGTATATGAAAGGAAGGTGGGCATTGCGTAGGACTATAATATGCAGGTAGATATAAGCGTCTGAGCGATACAGCCTAGACGGCGCGGGGTACCTCTACTACTGACTGTGCTGAGCTCTCCTCCTTTTGACGAACTCAAACAAAAGTTGCCAAACCTTCAATTTTGACTAGATGGCTGATCATATCAAAAGCTTTACATATTTTAATCGCTGAATGTATAAGTTGACAATGTTACTAAATAATCAGTCGGTGTTGTGACGCCAGCTTATACACGAATTCTATTTATCCTTTTACGCACATACTCACTTTATTACGCTAGAAAGAAATCACGTTTGACCACGCCTTGAGAAAAACGCCGAACGGTACATATACGAATATATCTGTATCTTTAATTAATATCCACACACTTGCATCTCAGTTTATTTTTGCAAATATAATGTATGTTTACATATAATGTATGACTACATATAATGTATTTGTATGTTTACATATAATGTATTTTGAATTAAATAGAATCAAAATTGTATTTGACAATAATCGTGCCAAAAAAGTGGTCACTGGTTTTCTTTGGCGATTCTTTCCTGTGAAATCACACTTGTAGAATTTGCCGGAAAATAAGTAATATTTCGACTTCACGTTCATACTTTCGACGTTCAGTATGTGTACGTAATGTATTGCAATTAATAAAAACTGAAACTGAAATAAACTCTCTCTTTCTCTCTTTTCATATTAATACCGTGTCTCCCAACAATGCCTTGCCACCCCTGTTGTACTTTGAAGGGTTGCGGCGGGGGTGGGGCGGTGGACGCGGCGCATAGGCGCCTCTCGAGGCGGACGTGCTCGCTTGAATGGTGGAAACAGACCGAGTGGTGACCTCCGACCATTGGCGCGCTTTCTGACTAGAGTGAAACACAAAAAAAAATGGCGGACGACACTTTTTGTGTTATCCGCCTTCAAATGGGACGTATCTTCTTTGCAAGCGTTTTCGCGTCTTGCCGCCTCGGCCGCTATTGTTCCGGCTTTTGTTTATCGAGGACAGTGTAATTGCTGACGTCGAGATGGACGACTAAAGGTACGGTACGGAGTTCACGTCGCACGACTGCACGCCATGCGACGTGACGCAACTACGTAGTGACGCAATGACGCGTGCCGCAAAGATTTACAGAAATCCGGTCTATCGCGTCGCACGTCAAACGTATGCACTTTGCAGTCGCTGTTCAATTTTTTTTTTGTCACGTGACGCACCGTCACTTTTTTGAGAAGATGTTCAATTCAATATGTATCAGGATAATTTTTAAAATCGTATGCTTAGCAAGTATGTTGTTTCACGCAAAATTTTGTAAAGGTAATTCGTTTTTTTTAAATGTAGGTATATAGACATGGCTTTCAAAATAGAGGAAGCAAGGAGGGGATGTTTTTCAAGTTTTCGAAATTTCGCGTCGTTTCCCAGGTACTAAGTAATTTTCGGTAGATTTTTATTTTCAACTAGGTTCTCTCTTAACCGCTCTCTTCGCCCCCCCTCCCCCCTATCTATAACCCCTCAGTGGGCCATAACAATTCTTAAAAACTTTTCGTGTAGATAGAAAAGGAAAAAATAAGATAAATAAGAAAGAAAGAGGGTACATATAGTTAAACAAGCACATGATGATTTTAATATCGGTTCATGAAATCGAAACTAAATACGAGTTGTTCCCTAGAATCATGACGCAGTAGCGATGGGTCATTCCAGCTCCTAGTTGCAGCCCATTCCGGAGCCCAATCAATTAGCAAACAGCAGATCGGGAAGAGCGAATTCTACTCGAAGTTAGAATGCGACAACTGCGATATTTAATATCGCAGCGACTAGCCATTCCATTCTGAGTTCCGAGGAGTCAGCTACTCATTTAGTTCCACCACTCCACCGAACCGACGAGTCATTCCATTCCGAAAACCCGGGTGCTTCCGGAATGAGCCATCGCTCACCGCTTCAAGCCGAGCCGCGAGTCGTTCATTACGGTGAGGCGAACGCTTGTTTTGTGAGTCGGTTCCTCTAGAATCGGTCATTCCGATTATTATAAATTCATTATGAGCCTAACAGATAGGAGGTTTATTAATTAGCGAAATTAGATTTCGATGTCTTGTAAATATCTTGGTATATTATTTCAATAAAAAAATATATTAATTCTGTTAGTCTGTTTGTTGGTTTATACTCTTTATTGTGAAATGTCACAATGGGCGGGTTTATTGTCATATGACAATCTCTTACAACCAACCCTACTATGACGTGTAACATGTGTCTTGTTATTGCATTCGATCGACAGAATTGAAATTGCGATTCCGTTAATTTGATCCCAACGGAAAATGGTGACCCAGCCGGGAATCGAACCCGGGACCTTACAATGTAAGATCAGGCGACCTAACCACTATGCCACCGGGCTGTGTAGGAAGAAGAAAATTGTGGAGGAAGAAGCGAATTTCTTCCGGGTAGAAAAGTGGGGTGCACCAAGAATGACCCATCACTTCGCCGCAACGTGTAGATTGTATTTATCGAACTGTTGGAAACAGCGACATCGACAAAACGTCACGTTGTTTGTACACCTCCGATGAAAGTGCCAACCGAAGACAGACCGCTCTCATACACTTCCTTACAATCAACCATAAAATTGCACGGAATACGCTACGCCGTGCGGCACTATGACGTTATCTCCAAACCAAGACAACGCAGCTGCATTAGCCTTCCCCCCAACCCCGCGCATACCGCATGTAACTGACGCAAGCGTCAACACATCCACATATCTATGCTCCCGTAATATACAGGTACTTTCCCTAAACATAATGATGCGGCTGACGTCGCACAGAGCGAAGCTGCGACGTGCCCACGGCTAACCGTCGTCAAGCCGCGCCGCGCCGCCAATAAACGACGAGAGTGACATTGATTGCTAATTGAAGGTGCGGGAGGGAGGCTCGATGGCAAGACGAGTGTTTCATGACAGTCGGAGATTGGATCATTGGATGGAACGATTAGAGACGAGCAGGATCAGGCAGAGCAGTATTCATTGTCTACTTAACTTATGAAATCATAACTTATGAAATCTTAACTTATGAAACTTTAACTTAAGAAATCGAAGACTATATCGCGGTTGTTTGGTATTATAAATAGGATAAAACGTATATACCGCGTGGAGTTTGAAGCACCCGACGTTTCGGCGACGTTGCAGCCGCAAGTGGATATCTATGGTGCTTGACGTAGTAAAACAAAATGGCGACGAGAATGTTTTACCGCGGTCTTCTGATACTAGGCCGTTTCAGTATTTAATCATAAAAAAAAATAATTAGCATCCCACATTTTCGCTTACTTTTCACACATTAAACGAACGTCAGTTTTTCGTTTTTAATCGGTGACATTTAAAACAACCCTGCCGGAAGCGAGCACAATGAAAAATATGGCAAAACTTCCCACTATTCACGGGGAGAAAAAATGGCGGTATCACTTTTGGTGCGAACTCGAGGCTGAAGGAAACGTGCGTGAAACAAAAGGCGAGAACAATGGCAGGCGAATTAGCGAACCGATCTCCACCTCTTCTGTCTTTCTCTCTCTCTCTCTCTCTCTCTCTCTGGTCAGACAAAAGCTATTCCATCATGTTCTCTATGTACCGGTAGCGAACGGTTTCGTGCAGCTTGGGTCATAATATCCATTGTTCTCGGGTTGGCTAAACTCACGTTTCAGCTCCTATTCAGTAGCCTCCTCGTGTGAAGGACTACCTGGGAAGGAATCTCGCGTCCCAGGCCTCACGGCTGGTGGATCGGTTTTCACTGGGGGATTGCCTTCCGGCGCTACTGGGCAGTTTGCGCACCGTGCGGCGACAGCCAATCGGTTTGTGCACTCTGACTAATTACTGAAGGAGTCGGGGGACTATAGAAATAAACTGTGTCCTAAGCAGCGGGGCTGTATGTCGACCTGTCGTCATACACTCGGGTACCTAATCCTGAGTTCAGAGCCGTGCGAAAGATGCCATGGTCCGCGACAGATTCAAACTGAATCACCGCTGAACATACTGCAGGTACAGGTGTACGCAAGCT
Source organism: Micropterix aruncella (assembly GCA_944548615.1). Classification (NCBI taxonomy): domain Eukaryota; kingdom Metazoa; phylum Arthropoda; class Insecta; order Lepidoptera; family Micropterigidae; genus Micropterix; species Micropterix aruncella. The sequence goes on from OX155951.1 coordinate 27,166,040, forward strand.
ACTTCGAGCTCGTGACCAGTCGGGAGGTTGGAAGTATCCTGATGGTTAATTCCAGACGGAGATATCCTGCCAAAACTGGTGGTCAGGGGGCGAGGCTGTCCTCTGGTTCACCTTTCCCGTGCCTCGCCGTAAGGCGTTGGTCTCTGACAGGCATGTTGGCTTTGCTGGACGGTAGGTTTTTATTCCCCCCAAGTCTTTACGCTCGCCTCATCGGAGACAGAGCAATTGTTATCGTAAATACTTCCTGGGGTGACGGGTTTGCACGTTGTAGTCGACACCTCCAAGTGTTCTCTATGTATCCTGCTTGCTGACTTCGTGCATACTTAATATAGTGATTAAGGCCGACTTGAGTCTAGCAATTAGACCCGATGCCTATAACGTAGACATCCTAGTAGCCCATCCACCTGATCGATAATGTTGAGTATTTAAGATTGATTTACGCAATGAACAGAAGGACTGCAGTCAGTAATTAAAAATCCGAATTGAACTTGCTCGAGCAAACTTCTTCAATATGAAGAAACTTCTCTTCAGAGTATGAATGGCAAGGTGCTACGTATTCTCACCATCACAAAACGGAAACTTCAAAACACATCATGAGGGGTTCAAAATGCAGAATATTGCAACTACTAATGCAAGGGACAGTCGTCGGAGACTGGGCAGAAGAAGAACAACCTGGTTCAAACCCTAAGGAAGTGGCATGGACAATGTGCAAGATATATGTTTCGTGCAGTAGCTTCGAGAGTTTAGATAGCTTAACTGGCCCAGCACATTCTATCTGGTTCAAAAACTGGTACCTATTAGTTCTTGTGCAGTTGTGTCACTAAGACCCACCTCGTTCTTAGGGTCGGCTCAACTCACGGCTCAGCTCCTATCCAGTAGCCTCCTCGAAGAGGGTCTATCCCGGTAAGGACTCTGTGTACCCTGCCTATCCCCTGGCGGTTTGTGCATTGTGCGGTGTCAGCCAATCGACTGTGCACTCCGGTGAATAACCGGGAGGGGTCTGGATATGCTCTTAGACGTTTCCTAAGAAGCGGTGGTGGTAGCTGACGTCATATCAGCTGCTCCTGAAACGAACCGTTATTTATCCGATCCCGCGTGAATAGACGGGCAAAAGACGCCACGATCCGCGATAAATTCGAACTGAATTATCGCTAACACCATGTAGAGGCCGCGCAAGCGACCTAGGACCCGGAACCAAATAAAAGGGTGGAGAAAACCGGCCAAATTCGATATGCCTTACAACCCTCCCACTTGTAAGGCGTTGGACTCTAACGGGCTCGTCGGTGGAGCTAGGAGTGGACTGTCTTCCTTGGGTGACCGGTTCGTCCGTTGTGTAGACACCTCTAGATGGTCCAAAAAATATAGACATAACTAAAATGGCCAATTATTTTAACTCCAGGAACTTCGCACATCGCTTTTTTTTACAATACGAGCATAATAGTTGTAGTCCAAGAGGCAGCGACAAAAAAGTGCATAAGTGTTGCAAAAGCTCATACTTTCAGATCAGCCAGTACTTTTGGCCATAGAATGCTGGGGTAGAGTCGGGACGCCTGACACTGGCGTACCTACTAGGAAAGGTGTAATTTTTATTAGTACCCCCAAAGTGTTTTTGAAAAGCTGAAAATTCGTCAGTAGACAGTGGATGCAATACAGAACTCGAAACAGACTGCTTTACAATAGAATGCGTGGCGTCAGCATTACTCCATACATAACACAAAAATGAAGTCCATTATATTGCGCGACACATTAGACGGATGCGTAATAGTTACCGACAAATACGTACCGGCGTATTTACAAGGACTTCATTTTTGTGACATGTATGGAGTAATGCCGACGCGAAGCGTTCGATTCTTAAGCAGTCTGAATATTTGTTTCGGGTTCTTTATTGCATCAACTGTCTACTGATGAATTTTAAGCTTTTCCTAAACACTTTGGGGTACTAAATAAAATTAAACCTTTCCTATTAGGCCAGCGCAGGTGTCCCGGAGTCTGGCCTGCTGACTCTACCACAGCATTCTATGGCCAAAATACTGTATGATCTGAAAGAATCAGCTTTTACGAAACTCTTTGTCGCTGGCTCCCTAACTATAAGGTATTCTTACAGGTCTTCATATTTCATTTGCAGATCAACAATGAGGAGAAGAGAGCGCGCGGAAGGGGCACAATTCAATCTTATTTTGGTCATTGAATACAGATAAATCTTTTTCCATTGTTGCAAAGAAAACGTGAATGGAAGGTAGTATGAAAGAAGATTGCACGTCGCCGCGTCGCAGAGTTCGGCGTCGCCGCCGCGGCGTATTCATATTGTCCGCGGAGGAAACTCTATTTGCAAAACGGGGAAAGAGTGAGCTAACTTTGGCGCCTCGGTGCGCTCAGTTTGTCGTATGACGGGCGAATAGTCCAGTCAAATTAGATTTGTACTTTGCATTCATTCATAAGTGCGAATTTCTTTTTTTTATGGATAATGTAGCTAAACAGCCCCCGGATTCTGAAGCGACGACACGATATACGTTGTCGTCACTCGAAGCGGGAGATAAAAAACTTTTATCGTATGTTGACAGCCTGTAAATTTTCGCACTGCGTTTAGACAGTAGATCGACGTTAATCGATTAATGCAACCGATATCCATCGCGTTTTTGTGCTACAAAAGCAAGCCGTTAGGACAATTTTTGGTGTAAGCAGAGAAACACATTGCGCCCCTTTTTTTATTAAAGCTGGTATCCTTACCATGTCGTCCATGTACATATATCAGTGCCTTTTATACGCCAAAGAGAATCTTTTAAATTGCGAGCTTCACTCCACTCGACATAGCCATAATACGCGACACAAAAACAATGTGTTATTGCCTAAAGTACGCCTGACTAAATATCAAAAAGATTTTTATATATTAGTTTTAAATTGTTCAATGCTTTGCCGTCATCGACGAGAAGACTTGAGATGGCAGCATATAAAATCAGCTTGAAAAATCAATTAGTCAAACATGGCCTTTACAAACTGGACGACTTTTACGATATTGTGTCCACAATTGCTTGATTATAAATAACTATATTACGACTATACTTTCGCATTCAGTTTTAGATTTTATTGACATTGTTTTTAATTACGCATGTTTCAGAATTTTTCTTTTTCATTGTATTGATTATTATTTATTGTTTGATTATTTTGTAAATTTGACTATTTTTAAGTAATCACCTCTGATTACAATATTTTTTTTCCCTTTTAATTAATCAAAGCGGTTTTATCATCCGGTAAATTATGATTCTCATCCGGTAATATATGATCCTTCTCATATATATTCCTCCATATATATATTCCTCAGTATTATAAAATGCTTTTAATGAATGAATAAATGATGATGATGATGATGATGATGATGATGATAAAAAGAGCGAGACATCCTTCCGCGTCCTGCAACAAACTTGTTCGTGAGATTTTTAAAGAGTTACTGCATTATCATTATCTAACAAATAGTGTAAAAACACTGCAATAAAATCTGCTTAGAAACTCATCTCGCACGTACGATAAAATAAAAAGCTAAGTGGTCACTAGACTTATCATAATCGCGGCGCTTCCCAATAAGGCATCTGCTTAACACATTTCCAGTCTCAAGTCCAATATTTTGAGATTAACATAAATATGGCTAGTGTCCCTGGTGGACCAATATCAGCCACAAGAATTCCGTTTTTATTCCTATTTTATTTTTATAATAATACTTTCGATTAATTGGATCGTGAATGGTTGAAAAAAAATCGGTTGTGTCACCCCAAGATTTTTGGCGTGTAGCCAAGGACTGATTTCATCTGAATATTAATTTTGTAAATAAAATCGATGTGCGCCCTCTCTCGGCCGGCGGAAGAACCCGGTTGGGTTCCATTGCGACACCTCAGGCGGCGCGGTTTGTTTGTCGGCTACAGGCGAGTTTAGGCAACGCGTTAACAGGTAGCGCTAATATTTAATTAAACTATATAGCGGCATTTATATATTATTAGTGTACCTTGTATATGAAATGTTCCAACTAAAATTTCAGAACAAGGCATCTCCTTACCAAATTTCATGAATTTAAGTGGTTCGTTTCTCGGCTAAGCGCCAATATACGGCACGGACGGACGGACTGACGGACGGACTAATATTTGATGCTATTAAAACAGTCATATACATTTGTGTGAAAATAATGCATAATACAAATAGACCTATATTACCATTAAGACTGCACCGAGCAAAATAAGCGAAAACGTCAGTCACGGTTTTGTCGCTGCAATCCATAATTTTTCGGTAATAAATATTTAAAAAATATATTTAAGATCTCAACGAATGTGTTTACAATAATACATCTTCTATAATCAAAAACCATTTGCTGGTTAATATTTCTTTCAACATAAAGTTGGGGAAAAACTTAAGAAAAGCACTCCGGCGTTTTGTTCACAATGAATAAAGAAATTAGATTTTATTTCAAATTTCAAATCGTAATAAATCACAAACGTTCAAGCTACAAGAAAGCATCACGGATATTTAAAAATGTTCCCTGCTTATTTAAATATGATTTTTTTAGAAGATACCTCGAATCTGCCATACAAATTTACTATGGCCAAATAACGTTCGATATATATACGCGAGCGCAAGGGTGAATTATTCAGTCGTCCACTAGAGCTGAGGAGGGGGTGACGTTTCTTTGCGTAGCGATCTGACCTCGAAAACCGGCCGCGATCTATTTCGTGCGCGTATAATATCACTCACGCGGTAAAACGATGTAAGCATTTATTGAAAGTATTTTTTATTTAGATTTTATCTGGTATTAGTGTTCCTTTTTCTATTGTCGAAAGTTGTAATTAGGTCAGCTCGTGTAAGAACCTGACCTAATTATAACTTGTTTTTATCTAAATGAGCATTATATAGCATTATATATATACAAGTTTTTATCTAAATGAGCATATTATTATGTTTTAGTAAAAATGGGAAAGCGTAAGATTAAATATCATAAATTGAAATGTGGCTCAAAGTTTCAAAACAAACGACTTCTCGCTTCTATTGTACGTGCAAGTGCCATCGCTGAGCAAGACTCGCTCGCCCAGGTATAAAAATCTTAGGATCTAAGTGATAATACGTTACAAAGCAATAATTACTTTTATCACTGTACATTTCGTTCCTAGGAATCTTCGAACAATGTGATAATAGGCTCGAGTATAAGAAAACTTGATGAACACTCGACGACAAAATATACGCCGTGCAATGATTTTGCGGTAAGTTAGTTGTATATATTTTTTTTTAAGTGTTCTAGTATAAACTTTACCTGTATATTTGCAACAAAGATTTTCGGTACTTAATTCAGTTACTTTTATTAACTATCTAATTTTACCAATACAAATCGTGTTTTCGATTGAGATATATACCTATATATTTTAAAAAAAATACTGTGATATTGGGCTTGATTGCGTTTCTTCGTGAACTAAAATTGGAAATTAGTCCGTGTGAACGAGACAGGGTAATACGCTAGAGCGGAATGTGAAATGAACGGTTTTCACTTTTCACTTTTTCGAATTAAAACTACCCACCAAAGATAAAGCATCTGAATGTAACACAGCACAAAATGTATTCAAATTTATTCGGACGAGTATTAGTCCGACAGGTAGTTTTATCGACGATCGTTCGTTTTATATTCCGTTCTAACTCGTTCGTATTGCTTCGTATCTCGTTCGCTTGAACTAATTCCAGTTTCAGTTCACAAAGAAACGCAATCGGCCCATTGCCTACGTAATTTAAATTTGATAAAGTTTTATTATCAGTGTAAATTTGACTTGCAGTGCAACTTTTCTATACATACCTTCTTCAATATTTCCGGTCACTTCTATTTTCAGAAGCAATTCAGCAATAATTTATTAATTCAATTAATTTTATTTCAGAAATCATTTGAAACGGACTCGGATTCCGATTTCGAATTAATAACAGAAGAGGAAAATAATGATGATGTGGATTTTTTACCTGAAGGGAATAGAATAGTAGATTTTAATTACATATTCAAACAACTCCAAGAAATGGCCCATCACAACTCTGCATTTCAATGTAACTTAAATTTTTTAAAACTTACCAAGGAGATTAAGAAAGGGTTTCTATCAAAATTCTTTTTTACGTGTCGATTATGCAATGCAAAATTAGAACTTTTAAATTGTAAAAAACCAGATAGCCCAGTTGAACTTAACCTCAACCATAACGCTGTTAGTAGTTTCATGTCTATTGGCGCTGGATTTTCAGGATTGGAACAAGTTTCAGCCTCCCTGAACATACCCTGTATGTCTGATAAATTATACTCAAAGTGCCATACCAAGATCTGTGAACTATGGGAACTAGCTAAAGAGAAATGCATGGAGGAAGCAGCCAAAGACGAATATAATTTAGCTGTACTCAACGGCGAAGTGGATGCGAATGGAGTACCAATGATTACTGTGGTGGCTGATGGCTGCTGGTCGAAAAGATCGTATAGAAAGAACTACAACGCATTATCGGGTGCTGCAGTAATAATAGGATACAGGACAAAGAAAGTACTATATATGGCAGTAAAGAATAAATATTGTATGGTTTGTGCTCCAGCTGAAAACAGAAAACACACAGTTCCAGATCACATATGTTTCAAAAACTATACAGGTTCATCTAGCGCAATGGAATCGACAGCTTTGGTTGAAGGTTTCAAAACATCATTGAACACTCACAAACTGATTTACTCTAGATTGATAGCTGACGGTGATTCAAGTACACATAGAAACATAGAAAAATCGAAACCGTATGGAAATTTACTCGTGGAAAAAATAGAATGCACTAATCATTTACTACGAAATTACTGCACAAAGTTAGATGAACTGACCAGAAATACAAACTATCCATTGAAATATAGAAAAGTTGTTAAGAATAACATATTGCGCTTAAGGCGTTCTGCAACTGGTGCTGTAAAACATCTTAATTCTGAAGGTAGCAAAACTTTTCAACAAAAAGTTCTACAGTTGAAGCAAGATTTGTTGAATTCACCACACCACGTATTTGGCAATCACAGCTTATGCAAATCTTACTATTGTGAAAAGCAAACCGAAAACGTAGAATCCGTAGAAGAAAACCTAGTTCCAATAATGAAAAGTCAAGAGGGTGGTTTTATATTTTCAGCCATATTGAAGTTTATTTCCAGACTGGTGAATAACGCGCCAAGCCTGATGCATAATGTTAATAGTAATATAGCTGAAATTTTTAATAGTGTAATTGCAAAGTTCGTCGGTGGAAAACGAATAAATTACTCAGGCAGGCAATCTTATGGAGGTAGATGTGCCGCAGCAGTAGTGTCCTTCAATTCAAGAAAGCCAGAGACTTACCTAAGCAAAAATATTTTTCTGCGAAGTCCAAACAAACTTATTAAACGACTTGAAACCAACAGAAATATCAAAAGATTGACATCAGCAAAACGCAAAATAATAAAATCGTTTCATTGTAAGAAGCCTGTTATTAGTCATGAGGACAAAAATTACGGAGAGTCTTGTGAAAAACCTGACCTGGAAAAGGCGGATTATGAGTTTGCCAAAATCGAGCATTTGAAATGCATAACTTTGACTAAGGAAGATCGCCACTTACTAGAAAGAAGAACTATTTTGCAGGCAGAATCCATAGAATGGCGCCAGGAGCGAAAACTTCGGCTAACTGCATCTATATTTGGAAAAGTTTGCAAACGAGGACTTATTAAATGCGGACCTTTGGTAAAAAATATACTGACTGAAAACAATTTAAATCATGTGAAGTCTATACAACATGGACAAAACCATGAACATCTGGCACGTGATCAACTATCTTGCTATCTTCAAAGTCCTATAAATCCATGTGGATTATTTATTGACCTGGATCTACCATTTTTAGGTGCGAGTCCGGATGGACTTTTGCAAGAGGACAAAATTGTAGAAATAAAATGTCCGTACTCAGCTAGAGGAATGAGTATTAATGATGCCATCAGAGAGAAAAAAATTACTTTCTGGAAAATAGACAAAGATGGCAATACCAATGTAAATAAAAAACACGATTGGTATTTTCAAGCCCAAGGACAAATACACGCCACTCAAAGAAAAATTTGTGTATTTGCTGTTTGGACGGACGTAGACATGAAGGTGGAAGTCATAAACGAAGATGAAGGCTTTTGGAGTGAGATGGAAATAAAACTGAAAATATTTTACTTTGACTGTTTGCTACCAGAAATTATAGATTCAAGACTGGATAGGCAAATGGACATAAAGGAACCTGCCTATATTTTGGAAGCATTAAAAAAAAAAGAGATATTAAAAAATAATAAACGGAAAATATTGGAAACAAAATCCGTTAAGATTACGAAACCAAAAAAAACTAGTAACAATAAAAATGTTTAACAATGTGAAAATTTTCTAAATCAGTTTAAAGCCAGTTCAAGGCAATGAGCAACTTTTTTGTCCAAATTGTAAATTGTAACTTTTTTTATAATAATGCCTATATTTTTCTAAAAATTCATAAAACTAAAATTCTTCAGATATGGTCTTTTCCAGGTATCATCTAAGGCGACTACCTCTCTCAAATAGTGATAAACTGACATTTTGCGATCAAATTTATGGGCCTCCCGCATGCATTTAAATATTATAAAAAATATTAATCTTGTAGAAAATTTCCTAATATTTTGTTCTACGATGCAGAATTTCATTGTTTTGATTTAATTCCTAATCAAAATAAATAAAATCTGAAGTCATCACTTTTTTGTAAATTACATTTTTCTGGGTATCTACAAAGTCAAAGAGATACCACATTAGATACCCCAGAGAGATACCAGATTATAAATTCTTACGAATATCTTAACTGGCGCCGCAATATGTTATTTCGATATTTTCTGTTTTTAACATTCTTTTTCACATTTTTTCCATGTACCTACTGACATACCACTCGGGCGAGGTGCATGGCCATGCAGATTTCTGGACGGTGTTTTTCATCTGAGTCATCATATTTTTTTTATGTATATGATTATACTTATGTAAATTAGGATATTATTAAAGATAATATTATAATTACGGTACCTCCGGTTGTTTTTTGGAGGTTTCCTATCCGGACTTAAACGCTCTCATTGATCAGTGATTTCGTGTGACTTCATATTGCTTAAAATTCTTATTTTACGGATTTTATATATTGTTGCTTTTAAATATGCATCACAAATAAAGTGTAAGCGTTTAAGGCAATGGATACCGTTATTTCCTCCTCAATGAGTCATAATAACGTATACAATAAAGAAAAACTGACTCTTTTGCTGTTATTTTACTGATCCTTCTACTGTCTTGTGCATTGTGTTAAGTCTTTTTCAAGTCTTTTTTGATGCCCGGGCTAGAAGATAATCTTTTGGCACTATAGTGGTCGCAATCGCTCCTGACATTCCGGGTCGTAAAACGTGCGAGCACGACAGCACATCACTTTTCTCCCTCGCACAAGATATAGAGATCGCTATCCCCGGCCACGCCTCACTATCGATATCGATGGATTTTCGATATTGATGTGTGATACATAGTAATATTTGACAGTACTTAAATGAAAAATGAAAAACGAAGGGGTTGGTAAACTTCGGCCCAAGTGTTAGGTTAGGTCACCTGATCTTACATTGTAAGGATCCGGGTTCGATTCCCGGCTGGGTCACTATTTTCCATTGGGATAAAACTAACGGAATTTCATTTTCAATTCTGTCGGCCGAATGCCATAACAAGACACACACTTACACACATGTTACATGCACACATACATATAAACACTTCATATTAGGGTTGGTTGTAAGAGATTGTCGTATGATAATAAACCCGCCCATTGTGAAATTTCACAATAAAGAGTACAAACAAACAAACAAACAAAACAAATTACTTTCTTGTATGTATTTATAATATATTAGGATGTTCGGGGTAGTCCAAAACAACTAAATGAACTTAGCACGTAAACCATAAGAGATTCATTGCCAGTCCTGTAAATACACCCTCAATAAAGGGAGTTACTCTCTGGAAGGGTTTCAAATGTTACGTATCTCCTGTCCAAATAATCTAATAATCTCCTGTCCAAAAAGTCTTCTAATATCCAAAGCGTGAAACGATAGTTGGTGTGAAATATCGTATCTACTTTTTAAAAATTAAACAGTTTTTTTTTTATTTTGATGATTTAGTGTACCGAATATTGTTCAATATGAGAAATTGAGTTTAAAGTTATACATGACTTTTTTTGTTGAGGTCAAGGTTACCGACAAAAAGCGGGTTTTATTTTTAAAATTCAGTTCTTCAAGTTTTTTTTTCTTAGTAACAAAGGCCTATATGAAAAAAACTTTCAGATAAGTTTTAACTTGGTTTCCATGTTGAATTTATATAATCTCCTGTACAAAAAGTCTTCTAATATCCAAAGCTTGAAACGATGGTTGGAGTGAAATATCTTATCTACTTTTTTCACGTTCACGAATTTTCACATTTTACACAAATTCGGTTGATTACGTAATCTTGGGGGGGGGGGGTAAGGCCGCAGATTACGTCTGTAAACATGTGGGAGGGGGGGGGGGTAGAAAATCCCAAAAACGTGATTACGTAATATGTGGACGGCCCCGCCTCATAACCGCACAATCAGAGACCTGTATTCAAATAATTATGATATCGTTTATATAAATTACTGTGATATAGTTAAATATAAATATAATATAAGACGAAATAGTTAACAATGACTCAGTTTTCTGCTTTTTCTGTAAAATATCTAATTTTGACTTACACTGTACTTTTGTTTAGGCGACGATATTCGACGCGCCATATCGTCGCGACGATTGGCGCCAACCGGTGTGCTGCGTTAAATACCTATTTAGGGCACGTGAATTATGGTCGGCGCAGTCTTAATTACTACAAAACATTATAAATAGTAGCAAAGGGAAAATTACAATCGAAATTACACTAATAACTTATTAAACCAAGCAACCAAACCAACTAATGCTACCAAAAAACAAAAAGTTTTACTTAAAAAAAAACAAATTAAATTATAAGCTAATGCAACAACAAATCGCCTATTTTTTCCTAAAACTAACCAACGTGTCGGAAAATGTGTCGAGGTCGTTTGAAGCTTTATTATAATGTAAACATGACCGTCTGAAAAAGGTATTTTTCGCATAGTTCGCATTTTTCGGATTTTAAATATTATTAGTGCAGCTTGTATAAGATATATTCTAACCAAAATGTTACGATGTGATTTCGACCCAACAAGGCATTTGTGTACCAAAATTCAAGTCCAACGAGCGACATAGTGCAATAAAGATTTAAATTTCGAACTTGCGTCGCGCGATATCAAACGCGCGACGCCGCTAATTTAAATATTTGATTCCCCAATACAGTTGTATGGCGGAATTTAAATATTAATTGTGAAGCTTGTATATGAGATATTCTAACCAAAATTTCACAATGACTTTTCGACCGAACAAGACATCTCCTTACCAATTTTCAAGTATCTAACTTCAATATTTCGAGGTTGATGTATGAGTTGTGCGCCCCTTGGCGGACCGATTCCGACCACAATATTTTCAACACTTGCCATGACCAAATGATGCCTGCATACCGAATTTCAGCTCAATCGAATAAAGCGTTTGGGCGTTATCGTGGAGGAATACACACACCCAGACAGGCAGACTTCGATCTGGAAATGGTCTTATTCGTCTCAAAATAGATACTTCCGTCTACATATCGAAAAATGATTTTTCGCGTTCACAATACTCCCTCACAACACTTTCTCACAAAACGCCCCCGCACCCGCGCGCGTAGATGAATGTGCCGCGAATTACGTAAATAGAGGGACAAGCGCATCTCAATAAGGATATTTTTGACAGGGGCTAAACGCGATATGGCAAACGCAGACGCAGGGCTGGGAGTGAAGCGGCGCGACGCCGCGGAGGCTTATTGACGCCCGCCTCCGACTGCTACTCCGCCATTTTGCCATTCGAAATTAACGCTATTCATGCCGATTTTGAAAGACATCATTGTGGCTACAATTTAGCTCTTATTCAGGCTATTTTCAAAAGAGAACCTCTCCTGGCGACGCGACGCGGCGGCGGCCACCGCCGCGTGTGTCCTACACCTATATATAATACACGATGTATATATGTGTTCGTTTTCCGGGTTATCCTCGTGTTGACATTAATATCTACAGAATTTACATCTCGAGGTGTTTGACTGCTCGAGGTGTTTAGACGATACGACAGTACTCGGACAAATGACCTATTTACGAGTAGATGCGGATTAAAATTGTGTGTCAAGTTACAATAAATACAATAAATACAAACGGAGCTGCCATGGAATTCACCGACCGGAGTCGGGCCCATCATAATACATTTTTTTTACACTTTTGGGGGGTGAGCAGTGGATTCCGGACTTACGAACCGGCTGTGGTAGGTTTAGGACAGCTGTCTTGCCACATGTCAGCGTTCACCTTACCACCCATTCACTCCCCCTTCGAAGCCATAGAATTTGAGATGCGCAAATCGCAGTTTTAGATAATTTTTCTAAGAAAGAGTTGATTATTTTTCTGGAAAGGCCAAGATCTTTAAAGAGGTGAAATAGAGATTTAGCTGGCAGGCCACGAGCGCCAACTTCCACCGCTTGAAGGTGTAATAACGTATTGAAAATAGTGAAAAATTAAATTAAATTGTCAGCAAGAATTGAAATAATTAAGTTTAAACACAATGCTAAGTCCAGAACGAAGTCTCGCGTACCAAGGATCGCCATAAAACTGGAAAATATATGCGCGGCTCCGTTTTATATTAATAATAATAATAATAATAAACTCTTTATTTGCACTTAATTGTTATACAAAAAGGCGAGCTTATTGCCACATGGCAATATCTTACAACTAACCTAAACTCAGTGGTGCATGCGCGCATTGTGAAAATAAAGAGTATTACATAATATACAGACCGTCTGCATAACATACAGCCAACTGGAAGAATTTAAAACTAATAATGCCCGAGGAGAGGAAATTGGGACAGGAAGAGGAGAGAAAGGGAAGAACTGGTTACTTCTTAGAAAGGTAGTACCTAATCCTTAAGGTGAGTCTTAAACGATGGTAAAGAAGGCGAGTTTCGTATGTTTCGTATGTTTCGTATGTTTCGTTATGTTTCGGTTATAGATTGTGGTTGAAATCAGTCCACCAGAGGACGCGCTAGTCATACTTCAATCTCGAAATATTGGACTTAGAGACTTGAAATTCGGTCAGCAGGTGCCTTGTTGGGTCGAAATCACACAGTAAAATGGTTGGTATATCTCATATACAAGCGACACAAATTATATTTAAAGTTTGCCATATATTGTATAAATAGGTGCCCTCAAAAGCGCCGACGCTCGCGTTGAGTGGCTCGTACGAAATTTGAATTTGAAGGCTCAAGGCGATCTGCGTTTGAAATTTGATTTTTAAATTGAATGAGATGACATGTATTCGAAATTCAAATTTTCATTGCGTTGCGTCACATATTAAATAGGAATTTTCGCTAATTGCTCATCGACTGTATTTATGAAATCATTATCCAGATGGAATAAAAAGTTATAGAAAGAAATGGAAGGGACACAAACCCCCCCCCCCCCCCCCCTCACCAACTAGGGTTGTCGACACAGCGGGCGAGCCCGTCACCTTAGGAAGTTTTAACGATTAGTCGTTCTATCTCCCTGGAGTGAGCGCAGGAGACTTGGACAAAACAGTCCACCGTCTAGCTCCGCCACAAACCCGTAAGAGGCCACGAGATAGCCAGGAATGTTACCCGGCGGGCTTACACTCACGCCCTTACTTTCAATTGTGACCAGATTACTCCAGTCTCTCGATTGGTTACGAGTTCGAGGTCGCTTGCGCGGTCCTCTCCCTTACGAAGCGGTGAAACGGTGTTTACCGAATCTATCGCGGACCACAGCGTCCTTTGCCCGGCTGTTCACCCAGGATCGGATAGCCGATGGTCGTCCGCAACCACCCCCGATCTATAGGAGACAGTACTGCTTCCAGACTCCCCGACTGTTAGTCAGAGGCACCCCCCAAGTGTGCCACATGCTCGGGTCTGCGAAAGGAAGCAGCTCACGTGACGGGCTCGTCGGGCTGTCCGGCCTATCAGCGCGCGGTGGACAGGGAGATAGCCACCACGAACTATGGCGGGGCATAGTCCCCAACTAATGATAAGTTGCGCGCAACTGAATCTGCAGAGAAGCCGGGCTGTAACGGCCGAATTCGGTCGCACGCTTGAGACGATGGGTATTGGAGTGGCGTTTGTGCAGGAGCAGTACACGTTCCTCGGTAAAACTCGGGGTATAGACGGGCGGTGCGTTGTGCTCGAGAAGGGGCACCGACCCATGGCAGGGATCGCGGTGAGTTCGTCTCTCCCGCCTCCCCTGTTCCTGGATCGGCTCTCCAGTGAGCACCTCGCCTGCGCGTCCATAGTTATCAACGATGTGGACTGCTACTTCATCAGCGTCTACTTCCAGTTTGGCGAGGCTGTGGACGCCTACATTGCTGAACTCGCCGCGGCCCTTGACGCTCTTCGGGGTCGGCCGGTAGTGGTAGCGGGCGATTTTAATGCCCGCTCCCCGTCCTGGCACGACGACGGCAACCTGGACCGCCTGGACAGGGTCGCGAAGGGAAGAGCCGAGGCTGTCGAGGAGCTGATAGCGACCTATGGGTTGCATATTGTCAACTCCCCCGGGCAGCCCCGGACCTTCTGTGGCCCCGGCGGGTCCAGCAATGTGGATTTGACGCTGTGCTCCCCTGGATTCGCCCGGGAGATGATGAACTGGACCGTCCACGAATCGTCGTCTTCCTCAGACCATAGACTAGTGACCTTCGACATTGGCCGCCGTGTGAATCCCCCGTCCCCCTCGGAATGGGCGTACCGCACCTCGGATGTGGACTGGGACCGTTTTGGGGAGTCCCTCTGTGAGAGGCTCTCCCGGTTCCCGTCCCCTCACTCCAATTCGGCCGAGGCACTTAGTGTTGCACTTCATGAGGCAGTTGCCTCGGCCTGCGAGTCGGTCCTCGGTCGGAGGAGGCCCTTCGGCGGCTTTACGGCCCCGTGGTGGTCTCCGGAAATATCCGACCTCCGCAGGTGCTTCCGGCAAGCGTACCGCCGCATGGGGGAAGCCCGCAGGGGTTCTCTTCCCCCTGAGCGTGTTGAGGTACTTCGGGAGTCCCTGAGATCGGCTCGGAGCGTCTACCACGCCGCTATTAGGCGTGCCAAGACTGATTCCTGGCGTACATGGGTTAGCGAAGTTGGGAATGCAAACCCATGGGACATGAAGAACGTCATCGACAAAGGTGCCAAGCGGGGTGGGAACTACCTCTCTAGCATTGTCGAGGGTACTTCCGCCCCGCTTGACACCGAAGGCACTCTTTCAGTTCTCCTCGGTTCTTTGTGTCCATCGGATCGGAATGACAATGACGATCCCCACCACGCGCAGTTGCGGCGGCTTAGTGCCGTAGACTCGCGCGTACCTGATCTGTCAGAGGTAACAGCGGACGAGGTCGGCACCGTCATCGGGTCGCTATCGCGCAGAAAGGCACCGGGGATAGACAACTTTACGTCTGATATAGTGAAGCGGGTGTGGGAATTCGCAAGATGGGAGGTGACTGTCCTGATGCAGAAATGCATTAGGGACGGTCATTTCCCATTATGCTGGAAGGCTGGCCTCCTGCGGGTGATTCCCAAAGGTAACGACAAGCCGCGCTCGGATCCGAAAGCGTACAGGCCCATCACGCTCCTTCCCATAATGGGTAAGGTGCTCGAAGTGCTTGTGCGCGAACGGCTGGAGAGGACTCTGTCTCCCCAGAACGAGCGTCAGTTTAGCTTTACCCGAGGGAAAAGCACGGAGGACGCCATCCTGTTTGCGAAAAACTGGGTCCGCAACTACGACGGCCGCTACGTGGTAGGCGTATTTTTGGATATCTCCGGTGCATTCGACAACGCGTGGTGGCCGATGCTTATATGCAAGCTTCGCGCCCGCCTGTGCCCGAACAATTTGTTGAAAGTAGTGAGGAGCTACTTTTCAGACAGATCTGTCACTCTGAGGTACGGCCCGACCAGCGTCACCAAAACCCCGACCATGGGCTGTCCACAGGGGTCAGTGTTGGGTCCTAGCCTTTGGAACATTCTCTTTGATGATTTCCTCGGTCTACCTTACCCGGAGGGGTGCACCGTCAGCGCTTATGCAGACGACGCTCTTCTCCTGGTGGGCGGCAGGAGTCGCGCAGAGGTCGAGAGAAGGGTGGCTGACTCGCTGGACCTGATCCTCGGATGGGGTCAGCGAAACAGACTCACCTTCTCTCCGACGAAAACTCAGGCGCTTCTCCTGAAGGGACATCTTAAGCGGAACCCTGTCATCAGGACGAACGGTCGCCCGGTATCCTTCCCGGCCACCGTTCGATACCTGGGGGTGACGCTTACGGCTTCCCTTTCCTTTCTTTCGCACGCAAAGATTACAGCCGAAAAATCCCGGGATCTATTCTTTGCGCTCCGCGGAGCGAGTCGGGCCGACTGGGGAATTCGTTTCCCGGCGGTCATGACTATCTATAAGGGCGTCTTCGTCCCGCGTGCGACTTATGCCGCACGCGCTTGGACGGAGTCTGCTGTTCCTGAGGCGACGCGTGTCGCGCTGCTGCGCGGACAGCGCATCCCTCTCGTGGCCCTGACCGGGGCGTACAGAACGACGTCCACTCTTGCATTACCCGTCATCGCTGGCGTTCTGCCGATTGACCTGGAGATTCTGGAGCGTGCGGCGTTGTCGCGGTACCGCCGGGGCGAGCCGGTAGTCCTTCATGGCCTGTCGATCGACCCGGTGGCGCACCGAGCTGGGGAGTTTGCCCGCCTGATTCGGGTGGAGTCCTTGCGTGTCTGGCAGGCTAGATGGGACGCCGGGGGTACGGGCCGCCTCACCCATTGCTTTTTCCCGTCCGTCGCAGTGCGGATGGCAAATTCGTTTCTGCGGTTCGACCACCATACCACGCAGCTGGTTGGGGGCCACGGAGAGTTCAGAGCCAAACTATTTGACTTTGGACTTGCCGATGACCCCCGGTGCGCCTGTGGGTATGGTCGCCAAACTGCGGAACACGTAATTTGGTCTTGCCCAATTCTAGCGGCTGCACGGGAGAAATTGATGGATGCAGTGGCCGCGTGCGTTGGGCGCTCTCCGATTTGGTACCCGGATCTGGTCAGTTGTAGGAGCTGCTTCCAGTCGTTTGGCGAGCTTGTGGAGCACTGGGTGGCTTCTTGGGAAAGCATGAGGCCTCGGGATACCCCCCAGGGGTACCCTCTTCCTTGGTGGCGTGATTCGGCGGCTACTTCCAGCCCGAAGTGCCCGTCTTTGTGTCCGTCTCTTTACCGCCCCGAAGGGCGTTTCGTTCTTTGCAGGATCCAGGGATTCCTCCCCCCCGTGGCTGCTCCGAGACCTGCCCACGGACCGTGCGCCTCCACCATCATCGTTTCTGGAGCGTCCTCTACCCCACTTACCGGCCCTAAATTTGTTATTTGTTGTTTTATTTTTTTTTTATTTTGTGAATATGGTAAATTTAGTATTATTTTTGTAAATTTTTACTTTGTAAATTCTTTTATTATTATAAATAAATGGGTTCTCGGGGCGGTACGGGGGGGGTGGTTTACCCTATTTCACCCCCTGCGCGTTCTACCCTTCTGGTACGCGCAGGGTTGTCGTAGCACGACATCCCGGGCAGACAAGACGACCCTCGTCGTTATAACTGCCCGGGCGGTGGGCGGGGTTTGCTGCCCTCACCTATCGCCTTGAAACTCTAAACTGTTAGTCAGAGTGGCTGCTCCGAGACCTGCCCACGGACCGTGCGCCTCCACCATCATCGTTTCTGGAGCGTCCTCTACCCCGCTTACCGGCCCTAAATTTGTTATTTGTTGTTTTATTATTTTATTTTGTGAATATGGTAAATTTAGTATTATTTTTGTAAATTTTTACTTTGTAAATTCTTTTATTATTATAAATAAATGGGTTCTCGGGGCGGTACGGGGGGGGGGGGGGTGGTTTATCCTATTTCACCCCCTACGCGTTCTACCCTTCTGGTACGCGCAGGGTTGTCGTAGCACGACATCCCGGGCAGACAAGACGACCCTCGTCGTTATAACTGCCCGGGCGGTGGGCGGGGTTTGCTGCCCTCACCTATCGCCTTGAAACTCTAAACTGTTAGTCAGAGTGCACAGTCGATTGGCTTACGCCGCACGGTGCGCAGACCATCCAGGAGCGCCAGAAGGTTGATTCCCAGGGGAAACTAGCCATAAGGCCAGAGTCCTACCCAGGCTCGCGCTTCATGCGTGGAGGCCGTCGGATAGGTGTTGACCCGTGAGTGTGACCAGCCCTGAACAGAATGGGTCTTCGTGGCCAACTCAGTCAGGGCCCATTAGTCCCCCCCCCCCCCTCACCACCTAGGAGTGGGGACTTTTAGTATGTTTACCTAATAATAAGGCCAAACAAAGTCAAATATTGTGTTCCTTCCATTTCCCTCTATACCCACGTATTTCGAGCATTCATTGACTGGACTAGTAAGTCCCTAGCTACTTGCTGCGACCCACTGGTTAAAGATCGCTGAATATAGACTATTACTTATGGATGAAATGCTTTGCTTTCTATAATATACTTCAATTGCATAATATGACGAAGGAGCAATAATTGACAAAATACCTAATGCCGATGTTTCGGCGCAGGATTATTGCGAATCTATATAGCTGAAACTAATAATGGAGGCTGAATTGTTTTTAAGTCGTAATGAGCGCATCGTTTTGTTTAGAGCGTCCATGTAGCGCTTTTGTGTTTAGCAACAATAACGGACAATGGACGTATCTATTCATACGAGCTCGCCATAACCAAAAAGTGTCGCTTTTATCTAAAGCAAACAATAGTGGAAAATCAAAGAAAATTATATACAGTCGGCGCGGCGATGGGTCATTTAAAATAGGTATTCTGCATTCGGCTGAATACGATCAGTGAATTGAAACGACGGACAAATAATAATGAAAATTTCATGAATGCTCGTCAATTGCCATTGAAGCCCCTCGCGGGCTCATTGCTGCATTGGAACACAACACAGCAAACACAGCACAGCTGAGGCAGCGGAACATAATGCGTTTCATATACATGCTCATATTTATTATTGACTAGATGACCCGGTGAACTTCGAACCACCTAAAATTGATTTGATTGTGGCTCTTCATAAGCGTTTATTGATCCTAATCAACCTTCCAAATACAATTCATTGAAATCTGTAATATGGCCGAATCATGTACGGTTTGAGTTTTTCGACTTTTTCGGCTTTTTCGACTTTTTCGACTTTTTAGTTTTTTTTTGCATTTTTCGACTTTTTGGACTTTTTTGACTTTTTCGACTTTTTCGACGTTTTCGACTTTTTCGACTCTTTTGACTTTTTTTACTTTTTCGGCTTTTCGACTTTTTGACATTTTACACAATCGCAAGGAATGAATAACAGTTATGGATGGCGCAGCTGTCTGTATCTCCAACCGTTCGTAGCACGTACTGCCAAGTTCCAGGCGACTAGTCGATACTTAGGCCTCAAACTTTTCAATAAATTGCCCGAAAGATTAAAAGAAATTAAAAACATCGATATTTTCAAGAGATCCATCCGAGTCTATCTGCTTAAAATCAACATGTATGCCCATAACGACTTCTTAAAATATTTTGAAAATACATAGCATCGTATCTACCCATTTAATCTAATACATATTATTTACCGTTAATTGTTTTGTTGTAAACTGTTATCATATAGTCTATGTTTTCGTAAATTGGTAAGTTTAAAACTATATATTGTATATCATCTCTTGTCTAAATTGAGTAACTAATTTAAGATTAATTACTGTCATTCCTACACAATTGTATGGTTGTATTGGAAATAAATACCTTTTACTTTACTTTACTAACAATAGGATCGCCGCGAACGTCATCTATTGAAAGTGGCCCATTTCCCAAAATGACCAATTTCGATTTTCAGTTGTTTCTTTCAATTTTTCCTAAATATTTTTTTTGTAAACCACCCCTGAATCAAGGCAAACGAAACAAAAAAATAATAATTCAAATCGGTTGAGTCATTTTCGAGATCTTGCGAGACTAATGCACGGCGATTCATTTTTATATATAAGAAGATATGTAATGTACATATATTTTATTATCCTGTGTTATTATTATTTAGGAGCTCATCAAATTGGGAAAAGCTAACAAAATCACCTTAATATGGACACCGGGACACCTTAATATGGACACATCAGGCATACCCGAAGCGACCACTTCCTAAGAAAACCAAGGCCCTACTTGACATGAGAAAGAAGAACCTTAGAACCACTATCGGTCTTCTCACCGGTCACACGACTCTTAGAGCACATCTATTCAACCTTGGCTTGAACGAGAGTAAGGACTGCCGAATATGTGGCGAAGAACCTGAAGACAGTATATACATCGTTAGTCGCTGCCCAGGCCTCGCCTCAAAAAGACAGTTTACTGGGACGAGCCTTTCTCGAACCCAGAGATCTGCCCAACTTGAAGGTCAGTGATCTATATGTACTGGTAAGCAGTACCGGGCTACTAGCAGACCACTGACCCAACAACAAAAGATCTTATAGATCCAGGTGACATCGAGGGCTGGAAACAAGCCCCCCACTCCGTTTACTTCTGCTATTATTACTATTATTATTTAATTATAATGCATTATCATCTTCATTATTGCGGCCTGAGTATTTATATTAGTATTAGTATTTTATTTATTTTACATCATAAACAAATCAACATTACAGTTAAGACCAATCCGTATAAAACATAAAAATAAAAATAAACCTTAAAATTATTGTAACTACATACACAACATGTTTTAAAATAAACTTTAAATATACAAGGACAGCATTAAGAGTACTTAGAAGAAAAATAAAATAATACATAAAAAATAAAAACAATCGATCTCATTCTGGCATAAATAATTAGCACAATGTCCGCACCTCACCTAAAGATATGTGGGCTCGATGTAAAAATATCCAGATCTGACGCTGTCAAATACAGCGCATTTACGTTCCCCAAGCAGCCGCGGATCTATATAAGG
The DNA here is from genome assembly GCA_944548615.1 of Micropterix aruncella. NCBI lineage: Eukaryota > Metazoa > Arthropoda > Insecta > Lepidoptera > Micropterigidae > Micropterix > Micropterix aruncella. The sequence goes on from OX155951.1 coordinate 27,187,151, forward strand.
GCTTTTTGAGCTGCAGCCCAGGGCCCCGTGGATATAAAGGGCCCAAGCGCCCATTGAAAACAATGGACACCTTCTTCCACGCTCGCCTATCTTGCGCCCTCCTCATCCAGTCTCGTCCTCCGTGCCGTCTGACATCATCCACCCCTGGTAGAGTTGGACGGCCTTGTGGTCTCATATCCAGACTTGGTCTCCATTCGAGCATATTCTGGTCAGCCTTGGGCCTTAGCACATGTGCTCACCATGTGGTAATTATATTTTTAAAAACTGTAATTTTTGTTACTTGTATCTTTTTTGTTATGTAATAAGTTTTTTTTGTTTATTTTATCTATTGGCACCTATATTCTTACACCTTCACGACGGTTGGCTGTACTTTAGCCAATAAGTCCACCTGTTGTAAGTTTTTTTTTCTTAAAATGGGCAATAAAGAATTTATATCTATCTAACCACCTGCAGACGCTAAAGACCTTGGTAGAGAAATGCAATGAGTATAATAGGCCGATTATACCAACTTTCATTGATAACGAAAAGGCATTCGGCTTCGTAGAAATTGGAGCGATTGAAGAAGCTTTACTGAATTGACGAGCGGCACATTCGCTTGATCAAGTCTGGTATGAGAAGACCGCGAAGTATTTTAACTGGCTATATATAGTAGAGTACGACAGGGCATACGATGTCTCCAAATTGTTTACCGCGACCTTAGAAAATGTTTTCATGCAATTAAACGGGAATGGAAGAGGTATTAGCATCGACGGAGAGAGATTGTCAAACCTTAGATTTGCCGACGACTTGATTCTGCTCTCCGATAACATTGAAGACATAATGTTTATGATTATAGTATTAAATGAGGAATCCCGAAAAGTTGGATTAAATATAAACATCTGAAAGACGACGATCATGAACAACCTTCAAATAAAGCATTACCTACTGTCGAAGTCGTGAGCCACTATATTTATTTAAGGCACAAAATCGTGCTGCGTGGCGAAAACCAGACGGTAGAGATCGAGCGGTGGATTTCCCAAGCCTGGGTAGTTTTGGCGCCGATAAAAACACAATGCGCTCAGAACTTCTAATAAAAATGAAGACAAAAGTGTTCGATCAATGTGTCTTACCTGTATTTACTAATGGATCGGAGACTATGACTCTTACACGTCAGTCAGCCGACAAGATTAGAGTAACGCAAAGAGCAGTGGAATGAATCATGCTATAATCAAATGATGAGATGTGATGAGAACGAATCATGTCCACATATATGGAAAACTCAATTCCATACTACAATCCGAAGCCTCCATAATCCGGCATAGCTTCGTTTCATACCCATTCGGATCGCAAAGACCCTACTGTATATAGTATATGTATTGTTGTGGAGAGCTTCATCATTCGCTCCATAGTCCCTTGCTTTCCCATAAAGTCGAAAATATTTTTTGGTGTAACAGTATATTTAATATGTTTGCATTTATTTTCTGGTTGTACATTGTATTTTTTTTAATAAAAGAAATAAAATAAAATTATGGTGAAAACAAAACTTTTGTTTAATCATAAAATAAGTTAAAAGAGTAATTTAACAACACAAATAAAATAATACAGATATTTATAAAAATCAATAGCAAGTATATTACTTTTTTCTGGTCCGGCTCAGTCAGTCGTCTAATTACTCACACGTCAGACATTAGGTGGTGGAGCGAACATACTCATCGCACGCGTCTATTAGCCGCGGCTAATGGACGCGACTTAATTAAAGGTATCTGTGTAATGAAAATCTATTGAAGGGTCAATCATATCCCTTGACTACACTTGCGGGGTACAAACGTACCCCACGAGATCTATTTCACACTCTAATTCTGTAGTCGCGCGGGTGTCGGTGTTGCGCGTCTATGTAATCTCAGTGTAGCCAGAGAGTGTGTTTCTAAAATTAGGCTTAATTTTATCATTTATTTTATGAAACGACTATTATTTCTGTGCAAAAACATTTAAAGATGATTAAAGGTTGTGTGAAAGTACATATTTTCTTAGCTTAACTTTATTTGAAAAAGGTAGTATTTCCGGTTGACTTTGTTAAAATTGTATATACCTACATAAGTTTTGTTATGTTTTACCAAATGGAATAATATTAAAGACATTCGATTCTCAAATGGCGTTTTATTCCTATGCTAAAATAAGAAATATTAATAATTTCTCATTTTTATTAAAATTTTCCTAAAAAAGAAAAGTGGTACAAAACAACCCCACTAGTGGACAACGTGTGCCAAAACCGCGATCGGACGCGTCCACAAGCCGCGGTTTATGGACGCGACTGAACAGTAAGCATAGTTTGGGACGCGGCTTGCCAGATCTCTCGGACGTCCGAAGCCTCAAGGTGACGTCCGTGACTGACGTCCGATAATGTATACGGTTCAATAGAAATTCATTACACAGATAACCCTTCAGTCGCGTCCATAAGCCGCGGTTTGCTGACGCGTCCGATATATGATTGCCCCTTGAGCCGTGCACATTATCGAACGTCAGTCGCGGACGTGACCTTGAGGCTTCGGACGTCCGATAGAGATACGCAAGCCGCGTCCCAAACGACTGTGCATACTATCATTGATTTTATAGTAATATAAAATCAATGATACTATGTTTGCCTCTTTATTCTTCCCATCGATCATTACAGAATTTCTTCGAGCAAACATAAGTACATGGTGCGTTCTTTTTATTGATTTTATAGTGTAATTACACTATAAAATCAATGGTTTTTTTCTATATGTTTCGATTGATCGCCGAATTAATCAAGATTTAAGTCATCTAAGTGTTCATATTGTCCAATATTGCTAATTTCACAAGTTCACATGTCACTTATTTACCGTGTGTATGGCATAACTACCTAGATCTTTATTGATATCACAATATAGTCTAGTCAAAGTATCGAAAAAGAGCTCTCCTTTTTATTTTTAGAAGCAAATCATGTAACTTTTGGGCAACAGGTCTTTTCTCCCTATTTCGACCCTGCTAAATGTGAAAATGCTGATTGCCCAAGCGAAATATCAACCTGAAGTGAGATATCCAAGACGGCCGCCAATATGGCGCTGACACAAGAAATCGGCGCTGTAAAGCCCTCTTTGACATAGGAACGCGTCAAAAATATCTAGATATATGTTTTTGAGCACGGGGAATTTAAAATACACGTAAAAAAACATTGGTCCGGTATTTAAAGATGGCGCCAGCACCATATTGTCCTATTTTGTCGTACAAACGAGCGTGAAGCGTCTCGGTATATGTTTTTAAACATGAGGATTTCAAAAAATAACTTTAAAATGACGTCCCTTTGACATAGGAACGCGTCCAAAATATCTAGATGTATGTTTTTGGCACGGGAATTTAAAATACACTGGTCCGGTATTTCAAGATGGCGGCATAAATATACAAAAGACTGTCAAAATGTTCTGTAATATTTTTTTTCATTTCCGAGCCATCTCTTCCATTGCTTGGAAACTTCGACTGGACCATCGACGGAGACCAAGCTGTTCCACGTTTCGTGACGTTAAATCCTATTCCTAAGCCGTGCCCGGAAGTTGTTGTTTGCCACTGTAAAGAGTTTTGTGACAGAACTGTAGTTGCAGGGAATATCTGACGTCCCTTGCATAAAATTATGTACTCCCTGCAAACGTAGGTAGGTACATGTCTTAATTCTGGAGACACACAGTAATCTTTTTTAGTTTCTGTAAGTTGTCGCTTGTTTGTTCCATTTTCGAAAAGATTTGAATCAAAGTTTAGCTCAACATTGATTTAAAGCTATTTTTTGAAATCCTCATGTTTAAAAACATATATCGAGACGCGTCCCGATCGTTTGTACGACAAAATAGGGCAATATAGTACTCGCGCCATTTTGGCAGCTATATTGAACTACCGGACTAATGTTTTTTTACGGCGGGACGCCGTGAGCCTTCGAATTTGAAATTCGTACGATCCACACATCGCAAGCGTCGCCGCTTTTGAGAGCCCTACTATTTAATTAATGTATGGCGGACTTTAAATATTATTTGTTTCGCTTGTATAGGTATGAGATATTCCATCCAAAATTTCACCTGTGATTTCCGCCCAAAATGGCACCTGTGTACCGAATTTCGAGTCTCTAAGTCCAACATTTCGAGATTGATATATGACTAGAGCGCCCCCTGGTGGACCTATTTCAACAACAATCTTTTCAACTATACTATACATACATAGAGTATCTATAAACTATCTACATATTTATGTACCTTGCGCAGCTACCTACTGACTGTTGATTGCGGTCTACCACAGGCATTGTTGGGGGCTCTGTGATAAAATCGATAAAAATTTATTAACGCTTTCGACGAGGATGGGGGATATTAACTATCTCTGCTTCATTGTTTTTCGAGAACAATGAGGCCATTTCATTCGGGTATAACGATCGTGCCAAATTCGTTCGTCAATAAAATAAAATTCAATGGATACTCGTGCGAAAGCCGCGATTTTGATAATAATATTGTTTCGCATAGGTATATTTTACGACCCACTGTCGTGAAATATCCGATTTAAAATGACCGCCAATTACCGCCATCTGTCGGCAGCTTGTTAAGGCACCTGTTTATCCGAGACACAAACCGCGCGTCGTCGGTAAAACTTTCACGAGAGTCCCGCAGATGGCGCTCCTGGGTGGAATATTTTTATCACAGTTGCCGCCTCTATTTATAGAGCACTGTTTTGTGTTTTGGTATCTAGCTACTGAGACTGAAGGTGCGTTTACATCTGACACTTTTCTCGGGAATAACGCGATAGACAGAAAACCGCATTAACTGTTTACATATAGATACAAATTGAGGTCACGGATGTGTAACAGTTCCCGAAATGCCAAAATTTTGTAACAATGTACTACGGACCCGTTTACACACCTACAAATGTGGCCTGTTTCATTATATTTTTCTTCTACAGTTTTACGTTCCCATGATAAAAACATCGAAACGCCCGTGTAAACATTCTAAAAATGTAAAAAAAACTTTAAATTCATTGTTAAATTGATTTCTGAATATCTTTTAGTCGTAATAATCAGTAATCTGTTGGTAGGTATACATAGGGCTCGATTGCGTTTCTTCGTGAACTAAAATCGGAAATTAGTCCATGTGAACGAGACAGGGCAATACGCTAGAGCGGAGTGTAAGATGACCGGTTGTCGCTTTCTTGCATTAAAACTGCGCGCCAAGGTCAAATCTTACACCGCACGAAATATGCTCGAATTTATTCGGACGAGTAGGTATAAGTTCAACAGGTAGTATTTATCGACGATCGTTCGTTTCATATTCCGCTCTGTCTCGTTCGCTTGGACTAATTTTAGTTTTAGTTCACAAAGAAACGCAATCGGGCCCATAGTATACCAAACAGTAGGTTTACTCTGGACCTACAGGGCATTGCGGGAAGAGGGTGCGAGGAATGTGGGCAAAGAGGTACGTCTCGACAAACGCCTTTGGTTAGCGCGTTACGCGCAGGTAAAGGCTGGCGAAATGCATTTTGAGATGTGTTGGTTTTCACTACAGGGAGATGAAATAGTCAATGCGATCGAATAGGGCGGGGAGGAACATAAATAAGTAGCGGGACATCTGGCGGCCATATCCGAGCCCCCACGACTCGTGACCTATTCGCTTCGATTTCAATTTTGTTCTAAGAGAACCTACTGTCTGGTACACTGTGGTATAGACGTGTTGACAAATAGTAAAATTGATAGTAATTTCTGTCTGACAAATATCTTGCAATGTCACATGTAAACGCACCTTGATGATGACTTCCTGTTGATTACATAGCTATCTGGCATTGATTACGCCACACCACAACTGATAAATAAAACAAGAATTACATATAAAAATATTTATTAAAAACATTTTGGTAACATTTAATAAGAACACTTAGGTAAAAATAAATTGACCATAAATCATTTCAAAAGAACAGCCTGAATTGGAAGTTCGCGGGAGAAGCCGGAACGGAAAAAAACACAACACCTAAGCAAAGAAATGTCAAAATGACAACCAGATTTAAGGCATCGCAATACAATTATTAAGTACCGTTAAATATCTACTAGCTATCATTATATTAAATTTCGATTGCCTATTGCCTAACGATTTATCATTATTGACCAGTTTGCTAACAAATGTTCACTCATGAAAGAAACCCTGTCGATAATTTAACACACTGGAAGATATGATTGTTGATCAGGGCTCAAGCGAAGGGAAAGAAAGCTGCGACGGCAAAAATTTTGAAAATTAACTTTAACCCTGTGTACGTGTTTTACTTGGCAGGGACATCTAATAAGAGTATTATTGCCACAATAATTAAAGAGTTCATTCACGAGACAAGACATATTGTTTGCTTTCGACTACATAGTAAGACTAACACTAAAACACCCCAATTATTACATGAAGCTAATTTAAAATTTAAACTACCTAATATAACATGTTGGGCTAATTTTGATACTAGTGATATAACATCTCATATTGTACTCTTAACATTACTCTGTTGTAAAAATTAAGTTCAGGACTTTTTTACAATATTGCAAGCGTGGTGAGATTGTGCATTACGACTACGATTAATTTATGACTAAAACAAAAAGATAACAAAACAGCAGAGAAACTTGTACTGAAATTTCACAAGATCGCTTAAATACGAGAACAAACGAGGTTATTACAAAAATAAGAATAGAATATAAGTTTAAAATACGAGCATTGGCACTTCAAATATTAAATACAATAACAATTATTATTCTCGAAATAGCACTGTTTATCAATAACCAACTTATAAACTAAATTCAGATCAGTCATTTTATGTTATCACATCAAAATAAAAAGGCTAACGGGGAAAATACATTATGTCGTAATAATAATATGTGATTATCGAGTGAATATTTTAAGAATTTGAACGAGGTAATAATATTTATTACATTTACTAAATTATTGAGCTGGACGTCTCCTGACGCCTTATTATCACCACAATTTTCGAGAACAAACCAATTATATTTTGGTACACAGAGAATCTGTTCTCTTTAGTCAAATCGCTATCACTATCGTACCCTATCTCTATGCAGTACAGGCCGTCCGCGCCCTCGGACGGGCGGGCCGGCTAATACCTCCTCCGAGGCGGGAATACTGTCGAGTGTCACCTTGCCACTTCGGTAGAAAGTGATGGCGAATCCACCAACCTACCTTTCATCAATCCAACAACCTATTGCTCTCAAATACATACACTTTTTGGCTTATTTCAAATGAGAGGACTTCAAATTATTATTCCCTTATTGGGAAACGTTGGAAAATAACATTATAAGTAGAATTTGTTAACAAATCACATAAGCGGGTCTTTAAAAATGATTATTTCGAAGTCCAATCATGAGTTTTAATTGGGATTGTTTTTTTCTGCAATAAATGGCACTTTAATTATTATTATGGTAGAATTAAATTAATTTTGAATAGAATATCAATTAAGTACAGAATTAACAAAAACTAAACTCCGTTAAAGACGTAATTGGATTTCTTGAATTCATCGTTAGAATTCGATTGGGATTCGCCACTAATTTGAGGTACAAAAAAAACATCAATCCAATCCTCAAATAGAAAAATACTGTTATTTGACTAAGGATCATAATTTCATTATATATAATATATATATATATATAAAAAAAACAATTGACTTAAACTAATTTCATTAAAAAAATATGATTTGACTACAAAAATCAAATGCAAAATTCGAAATGAGACGTGACAAAGAATACAAATTGGAAGTCATCGATTTGATAAAATTGACATTTTTGATAACAAGAAGGATATTTTTAACGCATCAAAACATAACATTAATGCCATCTTCCCTAGTTGCCAAATCCTAAAGAAAATAAAATGGAATGCCGAAATTCAATGGTAATTTTGAGGAAAACTTCCAAGGAAAAAATAATAAATAAATTAAAAACAATCGCCAAGACGATGAGTTCTGTCAGACAAGAATTTGGCGACGTTAACAAGGGATAACAGGGAACTTAATACCTCTAACATTATTTAAATAAGTTCAATAATTTAACAAATCTAAGATCTCACAACGCAGGCCAAGAGTGACTATAAATTTTAATTACACAAATAATCATTAGATATAAATTAATCACTTTATCTTTGATTTTTTTATAACAATTAACTACTTCGACTACAGAGCTGTCATTTGCTAGCCAGCGTAAATTAGACTTATATCTCGGCTGAGTACCATTTTTTGAAGTGAATGTTATCCCGGACGGGTACTCATTGTAGAATGTTTATCTTTGGCTTAAAACTCTTAAATTTGTCATTGCAGCTGTGGGAGTTATTCAGTTTTTCTTAATTAAAACTAAGGTGGGTCGAGTGCGTTTTTTGCATTTGGAGGTGATTCACTCTTTTAAATGAGACCAAAGCGTATTAAATCCTCCGAAACTAGGCACATTAGAGAACTAAAACTATGTTTAAAGCGAATTAAAGTAAATAAAAAGGCAGCAAAATTTTGGTGTAGTTGGCATGATCTAACCGCTAGTAAACTGCGAGCGATCCCTTGTCCGTCCGTCCGTCCAAAGAGTTGGTGCGTGTTAATTTTATCTAAGGAACAAATCTCATTCATTGGTCCCTCCCTATAATTATACACTGTTCAAGCCAAACCCATACAAATTCTCAATGAGCATTTATAAAAAATATGATTTTCAAAATAGGCCATAATTCATATCAAAAACCAGACTATGCGCTAACAAAATAACTTCGATGGACAAGAAAGGTCAGCTTACGCCTAGAACCAGGGTACTTATCGTTATTTACGTACGTAACATCCTATCACCGGAGAATCTATCAACAACTGTTATTCATGACTAAGAATAAAGAGACCATACTTTTTGCTTGTATGCAAGATATTGCCAGTCTGTAGTAACTATAATATACAGCTTATAAATAATTCCACAACGGTACCGGAATACCGTCGGAACGGACATTGAGATATTTTGATAACTAATCCTAACATTTAAAGTTCATAAATGTCTATTCAACGCGAGTTGTGATGATATGCATCATAGAGAAGTAAAATGCGGCCGTCATTCGTCATCTATGATTTGCAGGGACGGTTATGTCTATCATTCCTCGCACAAGCATACCCTCAATATATTAATCTTATTTTAATTGTAAACCGATTCGTGGTTCGGTTGCGGGAGTCGGAGCGGATAGTGCACGTTGGGATCTAATATTGCTCGCGCTTAAGATCGATCAAAATTTAAAAATATTTGTTCTTCGATTATAAATGCTAAATATGAATCGTATCTTTGCTGCGGTTCGCCGCCAACGCTGTGAGGAGTATACTTTATATCAAAACTTGTAGTTTCCTGTTGAAAAATATGGGCGTTGCGTTTCAGTTGGTTCCGTTGGGGACGACGACGTAGTGAAATCCGCACATCTTGCACTTGTCCATGTCGTACTCGGTCTGCATGCCGTACGGGCCCAACCTGTGATACTGCGAGCGGTTAGCAAAGAATAGAGCGGGGTTACCCTGGGGCAGGAATGTCGGCGTGTAATTCCACTTGGTGTCCTTCAAATTCGCCATGAGATCCAAAATGTTTCTGCCTCCGTACATTATCTTGATGTCGGCTGGCTTCTCCTCGTCGGCTTGCCTTTCGCCATCGGCGAACGGCTTCTGAAAATTTTTTAAACACATCAAATTAATCAGTTATTGCAAGAAAAGTTGCTTAATCCGATGTGGCACTGTCTTTTCCGCTTAGGAAACTGCAACCAACTGATATTCAATATAAATGTTTGATCCAACTTGGTGTACGGCTGAATAATGAGCCATGAATGAGTCTCAGCTGAATAATGAGCCAGCGTATAAAAACTTCATTTAGAAAGATTTTGGTGCCTCTTCATTTTAAAATTATGAAATTCGATTTTTAAAAGTTAAATATCTTTCTAAAATTTGTAGAGTTGTTAAACGCTGGAATGCTAATACCACCGATCGGTGGTTTTTCCGTTGCGACAACTCACAGGCGGCCGAACTCCATAGTTATGCAATAATATGCGAAAGAAGTCACCTTCTTAGAATAAGCTACTATTATACATTAGTATGCGTGCACTAACAGCTCCTACAAAGAAATTTTCAAGGGATGAAAACATGTCGTCGTGGCTAGCTTTCTAAGGGTTAAAGTATAATAAAATCTTCATAATTGATGCGGCGGAATTATGCGGTAGTTGAACCATATTTCCAACATTGAGATATGGAATCCAATCCAGGGACTGACCTTCCGAGAAACCCGTTGACTGAAATCCGCATGGTAGCAGCCGCCTAAGACAAAAATTTGCTTCAGACACCTTGCTATCCTTTTTTGGGAGGGTTTTGTATCATCCTGATTTTGACAGCATTTGTAGGTCCTTGGAAATTAATTGTAGGTATTAGAGAACAAGCTAAAAGTGGCACTCTTGATGATTTATTTGGTCAAATAAAAGAAAAGCAGCTATATGTATCGCTTTTCATCAACGAAAACAATACAAGCGTGTTTGCTATCTGTTTCTACCTACGCGACCGATCAATTATTATTATATCGCAGAGGTCAAGGCCGTGACAATATTGCGAATCTGTAGCACATATTTAGGTGGTGTTATGTATGTTACCTTGTCGTCCGTTTGAGGTGTGGCCGGTAGGGATTCGCTGCTGAGAGACTCCGACTTGAGCGAGCCCAGAGAGCCGATGCCGCTTGATTCGCTAGAGACCGAGGGGCTGGGGCTTGACTGAGACAGGCTCAAGATGTCGATGATGCCGAACGAGCTGAACGACGAAAACGACTCCGTCTCCAGGCCGGATAGCGGCAACGCCACACTGAGAGCCATTCCTGCAAACGAAACGGCGCAACAGATGCTTTATTTTGGAAATGGACGACGGCGAAAAAGGCGACGCGCCAAACACCGTCACAATAACAAAACACACGCGAAAACCCGTCGAGCGATCGATCGCCCGCACCGCCGCCACCGGAAACAGAACAAAATCACCTAAAAAACACAATATTTACCGAAATTTTATTTATCACAGAAAGACACAGGCCCCGACACCATCAAAAGAGATCGAACATTTACGACGCGAAGTTTTCGCATTTCACCACACTGCGTTTGCGTGGGCCACGGCGTTGCCAGTAACGTCAATACTTGCGCCGCGTATTTAATTACCGAACCACGTCAAACGCAAAGAATACAGTATTAAGAAAAAGCTATATCATTTGCATTAGCAGCAATAAAACTATTTGCTCACGGTCGCAACAAACTCAAAGTAGAGGAAAGGATTTAATAAATACACGGTTGCCAACGCTGACACCGAGTGATCAATGAAATCAGCAACGGGACAGGGAAGCGTCACCGGATGTAGCACGTAGCGCCATCTACTCGGTGCCCCATAGTATTAGGTCATAATAAATATTTAATTTTAGAATTTGTACAGACGTCTACAATTGTTTAAAATGAATTGTAGGTGAAGGTTACCAAACTAATTATTTTGCAAGACATTTTGCTGAACCGCCTCAACGCCATCTATCGGTTGGAAAGCGCCTACGCGCCACATACGAAAGCACTACATTCGACGCGGCGCAATGTCGGCGCGCGTACAACAATGAAGTATTTCAATCGGCCTTTGTTAGATGGCGCTGTAAATAATTTCTTTTTTTTAAAAGAAAAAAAATATCTTTAAAGCGCGTAACAAATTTTTAAATATATTGAAGTGCGGGTTTTCATGCTCAGTGACGCTTTTAGCGTATATTTCTTCGTCGGACACATTACTTTGTTCGAAAGGGCGGCGAGCGAAGGGCGGGCGGCGCGAGGCGAGGGCGGGCCGCCGGGCGGCCGGGCGGGCGGTCGCCGAGTAAATCAATAAGAGTTCCGGCTGCCCTCCCTCCCTCTCGGCCGCCCTCCCCTCCCCTCCCCCGCCCTGGCGCGAGGGCGGACGCCGCCGACGCCCGCCCGACTTCGCGAGCCCACGCACTCCTGAAATACCTACACGCACTCCACTCGCCCGCACTCGACACTCTCGATGATCTCAAATCAGCAGTGATTATTGCGCGACGAGCGCGAAAGATGCTCAAAAAGTGTAAATTCGCTCTGTAGCCGAAGTCAAAAATTGAAATGTGAAAAATCTGCATATCTATACTTCTATGATGTATGGTTTTCCGCAGTAGCGTAACTAAAAAAAATTGGCCCCGGTGCAAAATTGAACAAAAGGCCATCATCATCGATCAGTTTTGAGACATCCATTTTTTTGACTTCCTTACCTTTCTAGCAGAGTTAGGTGCAACGTCGATCGCAGAATGAAGTTCCATTTGGGCCCCCAAACTATCGTACGACCCGGTGCGCCGCACCGGCTGCACCTGCTTAGTTACGCCACTGGTTTTCAGCAAAACTATTTAATCTTTTATAACAACCAACACATATTTTTAAAAAAATCGGTTGTGTCACCCAAAGACTTTCCTGTCAAATAGCCAAGGACTGATTTCATCTGAATATTAATTTCATTCAAATAAAATCGATGAGCGCCCTCTCTCGGCCGGCTGTCGAACCAGCATGGGTTCCATTGCGACGCCTCAGGCGCCGCAGTTCGTTTCTCGGCTAGCCTCGGGCGGCTCAGCGTTATTATTTGATTGAAATATATAATTTTAAATATTATAACTGTATATGTATGAGATATTCCATCCAAAATGTATATGTATATAAGATCAAAATGTAATATCTATGTATATTTAACCAACATGATCCAACCAAAACGTCACAATGTAATTTTGGCCCAACATGGCATATCTTTACCAAATTTCAAGTCTCTAAGTCCAATATTTAAAGTTGAAATATGACTAGGGCGCCCCCTGGTGGATTGATTTCAACTACAGCCTGTTCAACTCTCGCCATGACCAATTGATACCTACATGCCAAATTCAGTTCATTCGGATGAAGCGTTTGGGCGCTATCGTGGAGGTATACACATGCACAGATACACATAGGTAACATAACACACAGATAGACAGATACACAAGATAGATCAATCTGGAAATAATCTTAACCGGTCGGACGCCATTAGTGCCTATAGGCATTTTGAGTCGTTTGACAGATCCGCGCGTAGCCGTTTCGGCCGACCCCCATATGTAGGTATTATATAAATATATAATATACATGACTAGCAAGATTAATTACTAGGTAACAATAGGAAATTCATGAAAAAATGACATTGTTAGTATTTATAATATTTACCTATAAAATCGGCCAAAAAGTTGCGGTTCAGTTTTACGCACAGAGGCTGGCTTTCGATCGGTTAAATGACGAGGAGACTCAAAATGGATATTTCCGTCTTCATCTTAATTTTTTTAGCGTGTTCACAATACTTTCCCTCCTGGTCGGTTGATGGGTCGGGAAAGTAAAAGAAAACATTCTTCGTAGAGATATCAAGTAAGAGATAATTTCATTAAAATGGTCCTACTTTTTGTGCTTTTTGGCTTTCCGTGAATCATCCGACGATTCGTCGAAAGCATAGGATTTATCTTTGCCATAGTCAACCTTTGCAGGAGCGTCCTTCTTCTGTATCCTTTTAGAAAATATTTGTTTTGAGTAAATATTACAGTAATAAAAAAATATTTATGATTATGTAACTCATACTCACTTCTCTTTTGATGAGTTCATATGCATTTTCAATTTGGGTTTCTCATTAATAATTTCCAGATCCGGACTTGCGGATAGTTGGTGGACCGGGCATCTAAAAACGACTTGGCCGGGAATGGATATCACAAGAAAATATTCGCTCGACCGGCCAATATTACACCCTCCATTACAGTACACCCTTAGGATTGGAGTTTCTTCGTATCGGAGAATGCCCCAGCATCTGCGAATGCTTCAGGTAGGTGAGCGTGTGCTCGTCAAGCATAAATAGCTTGACATGGCGGCCAATTCAGCCTTCATTCCTGCGAGATTCGATTTGAAGCGTTCCGTCGTGTGAAATCGACATATTTGAAAAGGCTTTCACGGCGACGGTTTTACATATCGCACGTCGCGATAAAAGCCCCGAAGAATGGGCATCGCAGCGCGGAAATCGCACGTGTTGTCGCCTCGCGCGCCATTACACACGCTACACCCCGTTACCCATCATGAGTGGGGTAATTAAACCAAGGAGGTAGATGCGAATATGCAGTCAGATTATCCAATAGGCCAAGTAGACACTGGCCTATGGGCCCCACGCTTTATAGGGGCCCCGCGACAAGGGTTCATTACAAACATATTTTTATGAAAATGTTTCTATCATATCGAAAAACACATAATTTGAAATTCTAAGGAGAAAATGTTTAATACAATTTTTGATCCGACTAGTAGTAAAATTCTTATAAATTATCGACAGTTGGCCGCTTTATATGCGCGTCTTTGCAATGCGACATCGTTGTCAGAAATGTTTAACGGTCCACTTCGCCGGTGCGATCGTGTTTTGTTTATATACACGCCTATTCTAGTCTATCTATTTACCGTCAGAATGTTTGGCAGCCTAAGGGTCCCCGGGGTTTCGACGGCTTCAGGGCCTCTACATTGGTTAATCAGGCACTGCCAATATAGCATGTTTCTACAGGGTTAGTTTTAAATTAGTGACATCCTTGTGGTGGGTGCATCAGTACGACAAAATAATTTTTAATAAAAAAAATGGGAAAAACAAAACAAAAAATTCTTAAAAAAAAAAAATATTTGTCAAATTTGCAAATTATGTTTATTGAAGAAAAGTTTGAGAAGCGTTGAGCGCGCTGCGCCATCTAGCGGTAAGTAAAATATCGCTAATAAACAATATTAGCGATATTTTACCTACCACTAGACTGCGCATCGTGCTCAAAGCTTTTTATACTATTGTTTAAAAAAACTATTCAACATTTTTTTATTTGTTCATTTTTAACATTTTTTTAAGTCGTACTGATTCATCCATCACGCGGATGTCACTAATTCTCATCTCATTAAAAACTCATTCTGTATATCATGTATTTATATGGCTATAAAACACAGCTCTGCGATAAAAGACAGTATCCGTTTTGAACAAAATTTTACAGAAGAGCCAAAATAGATGAAAACACTGCACAAGTAAACAACTGCTCAAACTTTTCGAACTCGTTTGGGGGCATCATTTTACATATTTGGAAGTGTCTATAGGGTATACATGGAAGTATATTGACTCATTAGACATATCCTTTCGGC
Organism: Micropterix aruncella; assembly: GCA_944548615.1. Taxonomy (NCBI): domain Eukaryota; kingdom Metazoa; phylum Arthropoda; class Insecta; order Lepidoptera; family Micropterigidae; genus Micropterix; species Micropterix aruncella. Next base: position 27,202,354 of record OX155951.1, read on the forward strand.
ACTTACTTTGTTAATTAAAATAACATATTCTATTTTTTTAAGTTAAAAAAATAACATACTTTGCATTTCATTAGAATTAAAATTATCATTTTAGGCGAACAGTTCGTCTGCTTTATGGTAAAGCAAAAAATCTGCTTCTGATCAAAATTTTCAGGAAAAACGGAAACAACTTGATACACTGCACAGATAAAAGTATTAAACCTATTTGGATTCTCTTGGATAGTAACATATTTTGGAAGTGTTTATAGACAATGCCCCTGATTCCAAATACGACAAAATGTCAGTTTCTAAAAAAAAATTGGCTTCTTTGTTTTACATTAGAACAGCCGTATTTGTTAGTTGTTTCCGTTGCTTAATGGCAGCTTGATATCGTGGTAAAGTTTATATATAAAACCCACAACTTGCCTGTCAAAATTTGGATCTCATGAAAGGAATGATATAGTTTGGCGTGGTAGCATTTCTGGTCACAAGCTGCTGATAACTATTTTGTTGGTCTTAAGGCTCTGCTTTCGTAAGTATATTTGAGAAATCATACGTCTCAAATTCCGTTTTCCGACTTAGAACGCTAGATAGAAACATTATTGACTATGGTTTCAATACAAGTAACGGCAATCTGAAAATTATAAAAGGAACCTTCTAAATTAATCGAGTAAATGCGGTTGCGATCGGTTCATTCGGTTATTGGACGGCTACAGGTGGCTAGGGTTTGCAAACGTGTCGGTCGTCGGCGCAGTGATAGGCAGGCATCCGTCAGGCGCGTCGCGGCTGTGCGGTTCAATTGTCGGCGATCGCTTGACTATTCGCCTGACAGGCAGGTCAATGGATCGGCAATTTTGCGTCGTTTCGCCGGCGCACAATGTCGACGTATTTTCGGCGTCTCGGCGAAGGGAAGTGGGACGAGACCATTTCCATATCAAGTGAGGAATTACGCGGGAATGGCGGTGTCATTTGTCATGCCGTCGATCGGCGCCGCGACGCCGCGCGCCGTCTTAGATGCCGCGTCAAAGATCACATGTATTGCATTTATTGAATACCAATGCAATTAAACTACAAATGGTGGAAATCCCTTAACACACTCATTGCCAAACTGAAAATTTGAATTTCGTGTGGTGACCGAAGTTATTTTTTCTATATAGAAATTCATTAGCGACGACCACGCGATATCGCGTAAACTGCAATAAATGTGTTAAAAATATCAATCTGCTGTCCGTGCGGAGTTATTGATGAGCTTGTATTATACTCGTATATGTGAGAACATTTTTGAGCCAGGGTTCGAGGGCCGAGAGACGCGACCAGTAGGTACACAATTTTACAGGCAACGCGCTACAAGTCGATCTGAAGTCATGCTCGATTATTACAAAAAGCCGCGTGTTCAACAACCATTCACGCCGAGCAATAAAATTAACGCCGCGCGGCATCGCGACAACAAACACAATTTAAAGTTAGCCCGATGCCCCTCGGCGGATGCTAATCTATGTGGCAATATTCTAGTAAATGCCTTCCTGAAATTTCAATAGCCGTTGGCGCGAGTTACATAGCGCGGCTTAGGTATTATAGGGGTCGGTCGGGTCCCCGGCTTTTCCCCCTCCCGTAGCAACGGCGCCACGTGACGCATGCGTAGATGAATACACGTGTTTTTTCAGGAGTTGCCATATCTATGTGCTTAGTAGTAATACAAAACAGTAAATTTTGCAGATATAAAAAGCAAAATGTCAAATTTAGAATTTATAGACTAAATATAATAAAATAATCGGTTAATTATTAAAATGGGAAGGGGCCCGTAGCAGCTGGAACCATCGTACCTTGTAATAATACCGTAAAGGAAAATGATAATAATAATAATAATACTAATAAACTCTTTATTTTCACTTAAAAATTAGAACACAAGAAGGCGAGCTCATTGCCACATAGCAACATCTTACAACTAACCTAATCACAGTGCAGTGGTACATGCGCGCAATATATATTATTAAGTTTGTCTGCATAACAAACGACTATATTTAAAAGTAAGAATGTCTGAGGAAAGGAAAGTGGGAGAGAAAGGAGAGAGAAAGAGAAAACTGGTTACTTCTTAGAAAAGTAGTAATTTTTGAGGATGATTCTAAAGAAGGGAGTTTCGTATATTTGCTGGGATATCGTTCCAGAGTCTTGCACCATGGACACATAAAAAGTAGGAGTAGAAATCAGTATTATGACAGGGAATTTTGAGTTAATTGTCAGAGGCTGACCGAAGTACGAGACCGTAGGAATATAATGGTTCGAGAAGCTCGTGGAGATAGGATGGTGTTGATTGGGAAAGTGCATGATAGAGGAGAGGAAGTTTGTGAAGATTTCTCCTTTGGCGAACCGGCAACAACTTTACTCTATCTTCGGTCTACATGACATAGTGCGGCTTATGTATTATCGGAGTCGGTCGGGACAATCGTTTGCATACATTTTACAAATCGTATGCATACATTTTACAAACTTTCAAGTTTGATGAGTAATTTTTCTGATAAATCGATTACATAAATAGTCACATCTGCATAGTCAAGAAAAGGTAAGACGAAAGACTGTACAAGAGATTTATTTGTGCCCACAGGAAGAAATCGTTTGAGTGCTTGCATTGCGTGAAAACTACGAAATATTTTGAGACCTACCTCGTCTAATGTTCATCGAACATCGTTCAAATTTGATACAGTTACCGAACTATCTCCATATCCAATTTTTGAAAAATAATTACACGGATTACTTAATTCTGTTCATCGAGGAATACACAATTACGTAAATCATACACATCATTAGTTACGGTAAACAATAATATGAATAAAGGTCATGCAAATGGAAATTAATAATATTGGTACTCTATGTTGATGATTGACGTCCTTAATTTGATAAAGAAAAATGTGTTTCTGGACGTTTCGGGTGTTGTGCGTTGGTATAAAATGTTGCAGAATTGGTGCTAGTCAGTCAGATTGTAGAAAGAAGGTAGAAATGGTTCACGAACACGCTGCTTTAATAACAGTTCTTGTTAACCTGGGGAGTGTCCCGACAAAGGAGGTAGTGTTTTTTAAAACTATACAGGATCGCGATAAGCCTGGTCTAATCGAATGTTTGAACGGCTCAATGCGTTCAGAAACACCTACAGATTGAGTCCGGAACCGCAATAAATTTAGCCCTCATGTGTCTGCTTTTACCTAAACTAAGTATATGCGCATAAAGGCAAAGCTACTGTTTTAAGTAGAGCGCCATGGTTTGGAGTAATTGCCAAGTGGTCACTGCGACCATTTTAAGAGAAATAAAGTAGATTGACAATTTGATTCTAACTAGTTTTAGGGTGAGTTTAGCAAAGTGGGGTTGCCTAGGATAGGATATATTTAGAATAGAATGTGGGTATAGGGATGGAGAAACGCGGCTTCTAGGTTTAATATGGAAACAAAACCTAGCGCAGTGTTCATCAGCCTATACACGTTATTGTTTTATTTTTAACCGACTGCAAAAAAGGAGGAGGTTATCTATTCGGTTGTAACTTTTTATTTTTTAATCGCTGTTACCTCAGAACTCCGTCATTTATTAACCGATTTATAAAATTCCTTTTTTATAAGAAAGGATATGCTTCAAGATTGCTCCCATATTTATCAAAATACTGTTATGATGATGAAATCCATGACGAACTGAGTAAATTCCTCAAATATTATCATATGAAGTTGAAAATTTACAGGTTGGTATAGTTCCGATGACAATGTATTTTTTTTTATGGTAAGCATGACTTGATTCTTCACCCAGGGTTGGCTCCCGACGAGGGGACTCCTCAACGGTCATCAGCACAGACACGAAATTTTGTATACGCATTGAGTTATTATAGCCCGTTCTAAGTTTTACCATGACACGGCTGCTGCACCCAGGGTTGGCTCCCTACTATGGGACTCCTCAATGGTCAACTGCACAGACACGAAATTTTGTATATGCATTCAATTACGACAGCCCGTTCTAAGTTTCACCAGAACCCACCACCTGCAGCTACCAGGGTTGGCTTCCAACGAGGGAACTCCTCAACGGTCAACAGCACAGACGCGAAATTTTGTATACGTATTAAATTATGATAGCCGAAATTTTGTATACGTTGTAAGTTTCATCATGCTGCTGCGCTTATAAGTCGTTTTTTTGTAAAAGTTTGTAATATAGAGTAAGGGGCTGGATTAGAAGAATAGGCACTCAGTTATTGGTTATATTTATAATCTCTGATTGAAAATTTAAAATATTAAAATTTATAGATGCGCGTGGTAACTTGTAAGAGATAAATATATTTTGTTTAATAAGCGGCGTCCAGAATTTTAACATAGCGAGTTGATATTTCCAGTATTTAAATCGTATGAAATCGCGAAAGCTGGCAACATTCCTAAACTCTACGATTGGGTTGTCCTCTTTCTAGCGTAATGGTAGCCTAGGTGCACGAAAGAGTCCAATTCGATCCCGTAGATACGCTGCCGCGTCGCATCGTGTTGCCGACGTATACATTAAACGATTAAAATGTATCAATCTTTTACAGTGCAAATTAAGGATTGGTAAAGTCGTCCAGATCCGTGGGCAGAGTCTACGAACTAGCTGACGCTTAGGTAGGTAGCAGTAAGTTTAGTCACAGTCCAACTCGCTTTTCCGATGAAAGTGGGGCGGATTGAAAGGTCATTAGGCCCATAGATAATATTTACCTGTTACTGCCCTTGAGCTCTAATTTTGAGCATTTTAAATGGTTTCTATCTGAATACAGCCAATAAACTGGCATTAATCAAAATCCCTATTTTATGAATAGCAAACAGTCCGTTATTAACATTCTAAGTATACAAATATATACTTAGGATGTTACATTATATATATTTGTATACAAATATATACATGAATTTGGTAGCTAATGGTTTCGGGCCATAAGATCCAATTTGTTCTCGGATCGGCCTAACTCACGATTCAGCTCCTATTAGGAAGCCTCCTCGTGTGGAAGGCTACCCCGGGTAAGACCCTCGCCTCACGGCTGGTGTATTAGTTTCTCCTGGTGAGATTGCCTCCCGGCGCTACTGGACGGTTTGCGCAACGTTCGGCAGCGCCAATCGGTTGTGCACTCTGACTAATTGCTGGAGGAGTCTGGATACTATGGAAATATACGGTCTCCTAAGCAGCGGGGTGGACGTTGACCTGTTGTCATGCAATTCTTGAAACAACCTATCGGCCACCCGATCCCGATGGTATGACGGGCAAAGGACGCCCAGGTCCGCGGTAAATCCTTATTGAATTACTGCTGAAATACAACAGGCAGAGGCCGCGTAAGCGACTTCGGTCCTGTAACCAGTCGGGAGGAAGGAGGTATACTGATGGTTAATTCCAGACGGAGATATGCTTCCAAACTGGTAGACAGGTGGCCAGGCTGCCCGCTGGGTGCCTTTCCCGGTGCCTCGCCGTAAGATATTATAGCTCTTATAGACAGTAGATTTGTATTGTCTTAGTTTTCTACGCTCATCCCACGGCTGAAAGAAAGAACACATATCGTTATATCAGCCTGGGGTGACAAGTTCGCCCATTGTAGTCGACAACGCCCAACTATACAAACATATGCTGCCGGATGGAATGCAGATTGATTTATATTCTAGTATACAAATATAATGAGTAAATTTGTATTAAATGACGTGAAATAATGTTTTAATTTTTATTTATCTATAATTTAAGGTAATCGCCGCGCTAATTCGTCCGCTAAAGTAATTAAGAAAAAGCGCACTTTTCCGGGCCGAAAACTCGGCTTTAGCGTACACAAAATGACGGATGCGAAGCGGACGTTCATCGTAATTTGTATAAAAACGTTGTTCCCGGCGGCTCAGGCGGGCGGGGCGCGCGGGCGGCCAGGGCGGCGGATCGCGGGGCGGCGAGGGCGGGCGTCGGCGACGTGGGGGCCAAATGGAGAGGAAGCTATAACGCTGATGAGCGATTTGAGTATTATTTGCGCTTTATTTAGGTATTTATTACGCTCGGGTGACTCGGCGGAACGAGGAGCTAGTTTCCGCGCCGCGGAGTTTTCAGTCGGATATTTCAGTTTTCAGTACGTGACACGAGGAAAAAATCGTTTGTGTCACCCAAGACTTTCCCGGCAAGTAGCCAAGGACTGGTTTCATCGCAATATTAATTTCATAAATAAAATCGATAAGCGCTCTCTCTCGACCAGCCAACGAACCAGTTTGGGTTCATTACACGGTATCCTCGAGTGGCGTGGTTCGTTTCTCTTGGCATTAATATTTGGTTAAAATGTATAGCGGAATTTAAATATTATTAGTGTAGCTTGTATCAGCATCACTATCAATTTATTTATTCAGAATATACGATAAAAGCATGAATTAGCAAATAAAGCTAGTTATCGCATATTAGAATAGGTACGTCAGTTGCTTTGATATAAAACTATTCAAACAGAAATATTCATTTGATAGTAGCGTTAACGAAAGTCGGCTTTACACGGCAGACAATTAAAAAAAAAACCAGAACTGACTTCATGTACATGGGTATATATAAAAAATACGTGTGGCACTCGGGGACTGCCACGGTAAAGCTATTGCATAGCATTTTTAACAACTTATGCAATTATAATTATTTATTTATTTTATTTTTTCTGATATCAGATAACTGCGCTCTATCGGAAAACGTTGAAATTATTCCGAATCATTTGCGGCTGCGGAAGCAAATGATTCGGAATAATTTAAACGTCTTTCGATAGAGCGCCGCGCACGAATTTTTTATTCAATAAAGCAAAAAAACCGAATTATTCGAAAAAATTCGTAGATAAAAAGATAGATAATTAAATTATCTTTAAAATGGTGCAGGTTTCATAATAATACGCCAGATAGTATTTGCGTAGTAGTCGTTTTTGTGTTCGGTTAGACCTAATTTCACAAATTAATTACACTATGTAATATAAACAAAATCTAAAATATTCAAAGCTAAGAATATTAGGAAAATGTTCTTGTTTAACATATATTTTTTTCGAATCGTAAGCAGTACTCGTTTAGACGTAATTATCAGTTTAAAATCATTAATTTTCGTTAAGAAATTTCTTCATTCGGTCGCCGCGCTGGCCTAGACCCGCGATAAAAGCTATGCAATAGCTTAAAAATAAATAATTATAATAAAAATATTAATAGTCATCTTAGGCACTCTATAGAAAAGTAATCACGCATTAAATGTATCAAAACAAAATAGAAAAAAACAACGTATGTACGTGTAGATGGTGAGGTATATTACGTTAAACATTGCAATCTACATATTAAATATTGAATTCATTATAATATTGATTTTGTTAAAAATTACGTTTTCGTTTTTCAATAAAATAAAACAATAAAACTAAAATAAGGTTGCCGAAAGTTACATATCAATGTTATTCCCATTAGCAACAGTAATTCTCAAAAAAATGAGGCATGCTCGAAACATTGAGACAAAATGAGATAATTGAGACAAAATGAGACACAATGTGATTCACAATGTGATTTCGGCCCGACAAGGCATGTGTTTACCAAATTAAGATCTTAAGTCCAATAATTCGAGTTGGATGTATGACTATTGCGCCCCTTGGCGTACCGATTTCAACCACAATCTTTTCAACTCTTCCTAAGAACAAATGATACCTGCATACCAAATTTCAGATCAGTCGGATTAAACGTTTGGGCACTAGTACATAGAGACAGACAGACTTCAATCGAGAAATGGTCTTAACCGTCTCAGAGGGGCTCAAAATAGATATTTCCGTTTTCATCTCGAATTTTTTGCGCTTTCGCAATATTTTCCCCTTCCTGCTCGGTTAGTGAGCCGGAAAAGTAAAACACGGGGCTAGTCAGTGTATTATTTTTCTCGTCGTCCAATGATGGGGCTAATAGACAAGACGCTCAACTCTATCCGTTGGGTAATCTCTCTCCGGCGCCTTTGATGTTTCGCGCGATAAATAATCTCCAGAAGAGAGCAAGAATTATCGTCGCGTCGCTCGCTCTCTGCTCCTCCTTCACTCTTCGCTCTCCTCCGTGTGACTGGCGAATTTATATGGCTGAAAGGAATTTTATAATGAACTGTGGGAGTTTCGCCACTTGCGCCTCCCGCACACGGAGACGTTTTTTGCCCGCGGCCACCCTCTCCCCCCTCGCTAAGCCCTGCTAAGTCATACACTGTGCGAGAGATGCGTATCGCATGAATATCGCGGCATCACTGAAGTTGAAAACGATGACAAACGTTACGTCACGCTTACATGTGATGCTGCCTAACTAAAAGATAACTTATTCCAGGACAAACATTTTAAACATAGTAAAAAGAGGGCCGAATTTCATTTATGTATAAAAGCAGAAAATTTATTTTAGGGTAAGATTAAAGAAAGAAAAAAAATATTAAATGGACTAAAAATATAAACTATTTAATTGAAATTAGAATAAAAACGAAAAAAATATTTATCAGAAAACCAAAAATATAAATATTGAAATAAATAGATAATAAAATACATTTCACCTATGCTTAATTGATCATCATGATTTGAAATAATAAAATGTTCATCAGGACTAATTGAGAATTTCAACAGATTTACTCGACTTAGCAATAGTCTTCTTTCATTTCGAAATTTATTTTGTATATATTACTACTAAGTTTAAAGTTAAAAACATAAAAAAGGTACATTATACATAATATAAAAAGCATATAATTACTTAACTTTGAAAAACAGAGCAGGTACATATTGATAATCGCATACAATCAGAAGTGTTCTTAGTTAGGATTTATATGTTTATGTTAGTTATGCTACTCCACACAAGAGGCAGACAATACATCGTATGCCCAGATACAGGCTACATTCGGCTTAGTTGGGTATGCGCTGAGCATGGTCATGTGAGTATTGTAATTCGTTTACTACGCACCATTACCTAGTATGGGCATTTTCTTGTATTTTCGTTATTTGTTTAAAATAAATTAAAATTAAGTCAAATAAATGATTATATAAAGTGTAACAAAGTTTATATGTATAATTACACTACGGCTACTAAATAGTAATTGTAACACATACATCGACTCTGTAGTTTGCGATAATAATTATATTTGTGAGCGATTACTGATGAAGCGAAGCCATAGAATGGAAATTAGAGAGGCGAGTTCACAGACCGGACGGTGCAGCCTCGCTCTGGGGAGAGGGGTGTCTGGGCGATGATGTTGGATGGGTAGAGGGGGGGGGGGGGAGGGTGATTGGGGGTGGGTTTGGTTTTCATTCTCAGTTCCAGGTGCGTCGGTCGTGCGTCGCCGTCAAACGATTGTCACGCATGCATTGTTCACCTTCGCCACCCCCCCCTTACCAGTCCCTGTATCGCCCCTTACTGCTGTTAGCATCGCCTATACCTTTACCGGCCATGGATTTGCACACAGGGGTGTAGAGTGGGTTAGCAATAATAATAATTTTATTTAGTGCTAATAGGGCTTCCGATGAAGTAAGACATAACAATCAATAGAATTAAAGAAATATATATGTTTTTATTTATTGATTTTCATCGATAAAACATGAACATACATATACATACATAATATGACTTAATATCGTACAAAAAACTATAGTTCGTATTATACTCAAAAAACCAAAAATGTATTCTTCTAATGAGTTGTTTCTCGAGGTGAAAATACTTTTAGGCAACTGTATTATTAAAAAACTGCTTTAATTGTCAATAGCGCGCAAGCAGAGAATACTCGATTGGCGCAAACACCACATTTTTTTTGGTAGTAGGTAGTCTTTATTCATAAAAAAGATTCATAAAGACTTTATTCATAAAGAAGACAAAGGCTAGTGCCTTTTCAGTGGTTAACTAACAACAATGTGTTCATATCTGACTTATATTCTCTATTACCTATTATACTTATATTAACTATTATAACGTTTTACGTTAAGTAGATGTATTGACTTCCTAACCTAACCTAAACTAACCTATATTTCCTATAATGACTAGCTGAATATACACTTACAAAATATTTACACTAAATAAATGATTTTTCACTAAATTAATATTATACAGTGCCCAGGAGATTTACGTCTTTGGACAACACCATTACCATTAACTTGCTCTGAGATTATTGAATATTTTAGGGAGACTTTGATACTTCAGGACTGACACAGGCGGTTCTTTAAAAAAATCTCATACATTGGTTAATTAGTAAAGGAAGAACGGAAACTGAATGTATCCTCATGACATTTAAAAAATAGTAACACATTCACACACACACACACACACACACACACACACACACATACACACACACACACACAAATACACCCTCACACATACACACACACTATACACAGCCTAACATCTCTAACAATATAGCTACCTATATGTAAACAAGAGTGAAATCAGCTGTTTATTTTTATAAAAAAATAATTTGTATTTGGAATATTTTACAATAATATTCCTCTACTTTATTTATTTATAAATAATTTTGATTTTTGAATGATTATTTTGTGGATTTAATTTAATTTTCTTTTTTATATTTTTATTTGTTAATTTACTATAACAATTTCCTAACACCTTTTTCATATAATAAAAAAATTTAAATATTATCATATAAAATTAGTGTTTTCCTTGGAATAGGCACTGCGTAGGTAGGAGCAACGCAAAATTATTGTGTAAAAAAAATCCTATATATTTTTTTCAATAAATAAATAAATGTACAATCTTGGATACAACCTAAGTTGCATACATGATAATAGCAAATGCAGACAAAGAATATATCAGTTAAAAAAAAGACGCCATGTTAAAAGGACTTACATAGTATTTATTTATAATGATATTCATGGCGCCCCCATTTCAGTTTGATTTCACCTATATAGGCTATATAAAATATTAGCGAAAAATGTGCGACAGTGAGCATTATCAGTTATGGATTCTAGAATATAACGACCTAAATTTTCCGTTGTTTTGGATGGCACATGCCTATCTAGACTGATCCACTTCGATGTGATTTTTTGAATTTCGCTGCCACTGCAATGTAAAATCTTCATCTGCAAATATGCATCTTCTTTTTCTTGTGGAAACAAGTCTAGTGCTTTAGGATGACTATTGCGTGGGATATTTTTGTTTTAAAGACAAGTACTTAGGCATTTTATTTATCACAATTTTATGTATGAATTTTGCGAAGTGTATTAATCCGGGTCAATTTTATGTATGAATTTTGCGAAGTGAATGAATCCGGATCAATTTTATGTATGAATTCGTTTCGACAATTTTGCGATGGGGAATTTGTTTATGAAAGGAGAGACATGGGATGGGGGAAAACAAAATCTGGCTCAGGCATTTTGAAACCGCTATTTTACATTTTACATTTTCTCAATTATTCTTAAAATTTAAATTATTAGAATATCTACATCGTCACAACAAAAAAGCAGATTTTCGAAGACTTTAGGCAGGAAAGGTACCTATAACTATTTGGTCATCATTATACCTCGATATCAAAATACTTAATACATATTGTAAAATATTCTGTTCAGCAATGCACTCCACTGGTCGCTCGCCATTGCGAAATTCTTTTAAATCGAACAAAAGCTTCAGCTTCGGCGCACGTCCTGTTGTTACCTGGTCGCACAGCCTTTTTACCTACAGGGCTCCGTATAAATTAGATCGATTACACATATTGCAATTGAGAACTATTTTCTCAAAATGATACAGCAACAGAACCTTTGTGTCCTAAGAATTTTGAATTCCTAATTTAGATATCGATAAATCTAAACCTATACTGATAATTATATACCGTCCTCTTTAATATCTTAGTTCTGAAAGTGCAAGTTTTTATCAAGTCGATACATTTGCAGTAGATGTATCGCTGTGACGGAATTTCCCATAGTAACTTCAACAATGACAATTTTCCAGTAATTGATTCCTCGCCTCTTATATAAGACAAAGGACATCAGTATCTGTCTTGGGTCCTTCATTATTGTTTCCTAAAATGTATGTGCATGTCTCTAATGTCACAATAAAATCACACAAGAAATAGAGTCGAGAGAGATAATGTTATCACTTTGAAAAAAAATAGTCACATTTTGCTTTTATTAAAATAAAGGTATCGGGGTAGTTTTCTATAAATGTCTTTTCATTCACGTCTCTAGCTCTGAGTACTAAGTTATTGTCTTTTTTTTAATATTTTGACTTTATGTATGATCTGATTCTAATAAATCACGATTATTTTTAATTGTTTTCTTTATTTACTAGCTGACCCGGCGAACTTCGTACCGCCTAACAGTCAATGAATGTCGTGTAGATTAGCTGAACTTAATTTATGATTTTATGAAAGCAATACAATGAATACAAAATAAATATTAAGATCACTACTTTAGATAATAACACAAAAAGAAATATAAAAGTACAAAAATAAGCATATCAATCGCGTGTCAGCAAGACATGATTGAATTAAACTATTTACGTATTGTGCAGCATGGGATGCACTCGGTTTAATTCTCTTCATTAAAGCACCTTGTGATATACGACATTTTTTGTTTTTTTATCAGGCGCAAGAACAAATAAATCTGATGATTTGCCGACACGTAAACATTCTACGTACAACTGCCTATGAGAAAAACGCAGATTTACATTTTGTATGGGAAAATGTTTTTTCTTTTATTTTAATTTTTCGACAATTTTCCAATTTTCGTTTTTAATAGTTATTCTGCTATTCGGGACGGAGACAAATAAAACAAATCAAAAACCATGAAAATCGGTTAGCCGTTCTCGAGTTATAAGTGTTCGAACAAACCCGACTTTGTTTTATATATATAGATTATACTGAACCCCTTTGTTTTTGTATTTGTCTTTAAAATAGATAAGATATTCAAACTAGTATCATTCAAAAAGCTTGTAATAACTACCTGTTACTTAAATTAACTTGTAAATTACTACCTATAGTATATTGTGACACGTCCAAAAGCGGTAAACTCGTTGATTGGATACAAATGTAATCTACATATACCATTAAAACGCTTTTTTAAGAGCCTGATGTATCGCTTTGAGGAAACGATCCTCGAATTCTCTCCTTAATAGATATGCACGACTGACTTATTGTTTATTTGTACCTGCGGATTTTCTTATTTTTATAATATTTTTTAGTGCTAAAAATCCAAAAAAATGGTTGAAGTTTTCCTCGACGAAATCTGTCTCCAACAGCCAGCAGAGATGGATGCTTATTCATCTGTCACGAGCCTTTCTTATTCCTGCTTTAAATCCAGATTTCTATTTGATCTCGCGATTTACCCCTATACACATAATATCGTATACATGCCAAAACGTATGAGACGACCAAATCGAGTAGGGAGATCTTGTAGGGTTCTAAATTGGAGCCTTACAGAAAATGTATAAGCATCGAATTGTATGTAATTTATATTTGGCGCTAATAGCATGCATTAAGTACCAAAGGAAATAATACCGGCCGAAAGGGTAGGGGGGGACGGACGGACCACGGTGGGTCGAAACTGTACTGAGGGACTTAGGAACCAACTTTTCTTTTTTCACTGTTTTCTTTATGCCTATGGATATATGTTATTAATCTTAACAATAGTTGACTTTTGTGTTTTTTTCCTAAGTTTTATCTACTACTTTAGGCAGCAAAAAATATTTTATGATTGTATGGCACGGATAAAAAAAAAATGAATTGCTGCTTTGTCCTGATCGATTCTGCTTTGAAGTCTTTTTTTTAAATCCTTGTATACTATACTATCGCTCTGCATATTGAACGTGTACATAAAATGCCACTTTGCCAGATAAATAGATTGGAAAAAGGATACAAATTACATATTTCAAGGCATATTTTTTTATTATCTTAGGTTATTGAAAGTTAAATTTGACACGGAATACGTTAAGCTACATAATAACACAAATAGTTACTTCAAAACTAACAAAAGTAGATTTTGAATGTACACACCTAATTAATTATTTACCTTAATTTACTAATGTTTTCTGGATCATATATTTTTACAATGTCTTCGTAGCAATGATTTGAAGCTTTAACTAGAATCGACTCAAGCCCCTCGGCCACGAATGTTATCAACAATTCCAAAACGACGTCCTTTCAAATAGGTTTTGATCTTAAGGAATAAAAAAGTCACAAGGATTGAGATCAGGCGAATAGGGGAGTTGAGGAAGTTGAGATGAAAGAAACAGATGAAGAAGTCCGTAAACATCATTCCTTACATATCAATGACAAAATGAAATACTTACATGAAAAGTTGATCTAGCTGTAGCAAAAATATTACTGAATTATCGGATAAAAAGGCTTAGCAGATTACGTAACAATTTCGAAATAAATAAATTTGATCTGAGCCATCATTAAAGAAATCAGTTTAGCGGACTCTATTATAATTATTATATACTACCACTCCATTCCTTTAACCCTTGGAGTAAATGGGTATTTTCATGGATGCATCTGTCTCTTTTGCAGGATTTTCGGCGACATCGACCTTAAAGTACTATAACTACGAAACTACTACACCAATCATAAAAAGAACAACTGCACAATGATTGCATTGAAATTTCGAATATAGAATATTGAAATATCATTTTGTAAAACAATTAGATAATTACGAATAAATATGAGAACGTCAAAGAAGTGAAAAAAACGCGGAACCAGATCTGGTCGTATCATACTCAACGGATAATTGTTTCAGAACCAGATTTGGTCGTATCATACTCAAGGGGTTAACTAAACCTAATACGGTAGTATTTCCTGCTATAACCGACCAATAGCCAAACACAATGGTATATAACGTTATTGGTAGATTAGTAAAAATATGTCGATAATTGATGCAATGTCGATTGAATGTACGAACAGTTACCTTCTTGAATTTGTTTTTATTTTAAGCCAATCGATATTATAGCATGGTTAAACGTTGAATCCTGAAAAATTTTATTTAGCAACGAATAAAGATTTTTCTCTATAACCATATCAAGTGGCCCTATCATATTTGGTGGTCCCATAATATATTCCTCGGTTTGCATGCTGGCACCGTCTCGTCATCCGCCGTAGAAAGTGCGCGCGAGCGAGATGGGCGGGGTGGAGAGAGCGAGAGGGCGCGACTGCCAGAGCGCCGCGCTCGCTATTAACATTCAAGTACGTAAGTCATGTCATGTGCACCTTTGTGCCCGGATTGTGCGATACGAATTCACGTATTATTATCCACAAACGGAATGGAATACGAGCACTTATGTGAGACATTTTATTGGCCAGGTAAACGGGTGCGCAACCCGAGCTACGCTTCGCTTCGCCCGCGCCCTCACTCTGTGAATAGCGTCCCAATTGCGCCACATCAGCGAGAGAAGCTGAAGGCTGAGTGGCAGATCAAGCGATATTGAGTAAAAAATGATCCGGCTAGAGTCGCAACGGAGTTCTGGTCGTGATGATATACCGTCGGTTTATTGCAACATTATATTATATTACATTACGTTAAGTTTTACTACATTTAGGATAATTCTTCTATATACGAACTAATAACTACAGTTTTATGAAATCCTATTTAATTATATTTTCCGCTTAATAACTTGAGCTACGAGTGGACTTTTTCCACATTACTTTCTGGTAACATAAAAGTTGCATATTTCAAGTGTAACATAGTACCAATTATCCATATAGTACCTACGTTTTAAAAAACCGGTAGTGTCACCCCAAAACTTTTCCGGTAAGTAGTGAAGGACTTATGGGAGGATTTGAGGGTGATGTCAATATTCAACAAGGGGAACTCACACCGTACAGCGATGAAACGTCAAATATATCGAGAATTAACGACGCGTCGGCGACGAGCGCGGATAGCGAGACTGCAACGCTTAAACACGTTCGATTCAATCGTTTACGCAAATAGGTGTTTTGGCCCAATAAGGCATCTGTGTACTAAATTTTAATTCTATAAGTCCAATATTTCGAGATTGAAATATGACTAGTGCGGTGGAACGATTTTAACAACAAACTTTTCAACTCTTGCCATGACCAAATGTGCCTGTATGCCGAATTTCGTATGCTCAACGGATTAAGCTTTTGGGCGATATCGTGGAGGAATATACACAGACACACAGCCAGACACACCGCTAAACTTCCATCTGGAAATGGCCTTACTGATAGTGGTGAGGTTACGTGTTACTATCAGAATGTTAGTAATGAGACCGGTAATGCAAGAAATGTCATTTAATTACTTCTTGCAACCAACCGCTATAGATAGGCTATAAATTAGTATGTAACCAATTACGATGCTTTTACTACTTGTATTCAAGGCTTTATAATAATATATACTTTACAATTCAAAATAAAATAAACATAGTAGCATTTAACAGGTCAATAATAAGTGCTTGTTTGATAAAGTTTATTCCAAAACAAAACTAATCCTTATTTACTCGCCATCTCGGTTATCTCAGCCAATTCTAAAACTATCTACATGGCATTTAGTATAGTCAAATAACTTGTTTACCTGCATCAAGCCTATGAGTTAAACGTGTTAAAATCTTACCTTATCTAGTTATTAAAAGGGGCCAAAATATGTGGATAGGTACATAATGCTAATTTGTACCGGTCTATAGATTTGGAATTTAAAATTAAATTTATTATTATTATTATTTATTCCGTAGCCGGCGATTGGGGAGGGGGTCGCCCTCGCAGCCAATACGCTGCTGTCGGTGCCGCTGGATCTCGTACTCCATTCACGATTCGCTTCCATTCTTGACGATTTTTTGCCACGTCTCGAGGATCCCTAGCCGATAATCGTTGATTCTTAAAGTCGTCTTTGATGTTATTTAGCCAGGTTTTCTTCGGTACCGATCGCTGAATTCTCCACTCTGTCGGACGGTCTCGCCAAAGAAGTTTACGTGGCAAGCGATTATCGTTCATTCGGCAAACATGGCTGAACCATCGTAGTAGACGTTTTTGTACTTCTTCTTCGATCGTTGTTACTAGAACGATTAAAATTAAACTTGTTTGTTAAAATATAAATAATATCAATCGACTGCTAAAGCGACTCTAGTCACTGCCTGAAGCTGTTTCATAGCAAGGATCGCTTTCTTAATAGATCAGGAACCGTCGGTTTCGTCAGAACCAGTTTTAGTTTTCTTTTCGATACATATATACATAGAAACGCTTCCACTAGGCCCAAAATTTAACACATGCCTTTGTCCACATTTGCAACGAAATTATTATACCACTTATATACGACACGGTATTATTCTGCTATTATTGAAGCGCAGGGAATGCGATAAATAACCGAATTGGCGCCATGGCAGAGTCATAGCGATGCCAAAAACCATGCCGAAGCTGCATACCAAAAATCTTTTACATACCGACCAGTCGGGGAATGTGCAATGGTAATAATTATATGAATCGGGTGGTGTTTGTTTGAATCGTCGATGCACATAGATCTATATTTAAGTGATGCATATAGAAATGATTGGGAATAGGGAAAACGCAAACAAGAAATGTATTTATTTAATTAATTTAACAATTCATTAACAATGTATAATTATCACTAATAATCATATCAATTAAAAAAATATATAATTAAAATTAAAATTAAAATTGAACACGGCCGATATGAGTATTAGCATTTATGTACTGCTGCTGCCCAACTAAGTGCTAGGACTTGTTCCAGGGCAGCTAGCTCTCTAGTTTTTAGATCACATATATTCGGCAATTTGAATAAAAAACAAAAAGGAAAAGAAATATATATAAATATTCCCGTCACCATTACAAATTATAACTAATAATCACTAACTAATGATCACAAGAGGAAATAAAACACAGAAAATAAATTGTAGTGTTAATAAAATAAAAAATAAAATAAAATGTCAAATAATGTCAAACAATAGTCACCAAAATGAATGAATAAGTAATAGTAATAATAAAAAAAAAAAGTCAACCAAAATAATAATAATATTGTAATAAGAATTGTCAGGGATAAGATTTAATGATGGGAACTGTCTCGGTATAATAATTTGTGGATATTTTCCCGGGCGTCATGTTTTAGCCAGGAATCAATTTTGGCTTTAAGAGAAGAAGAAGACTTAGGCACATGCATTTTTAAATCTTCATCTAGTCCATTAAAGATCCTGGGGGCTATGTACACAAAATGCGTCTGCCCAAAAGTGGTCTGCATTCGAGGGACGTCGAAATGTATAGTTCGAGATTGCCGCGTGCAGATTGTTTGCTGAATTGCGGTCTCTAAATTAGTTTGATATTTAAAAAATATTTATTTCTCTTCGAAGTAGTTTCCAAAAAAATGTGAACTTTGGCAGTCGCACGAACCAGCCGTTGAAACTGTAATTCTAAAAAGTTGGGGTTATTGAAATAACCGTTTTGAAAGTTTCGACATCTGTGATTCTCGGTACGATTCTTATTTCGTGGATCTATCACACTTCTTTTCTCTATGTTGATTATCCTATATGAATATGTTATACCAAGCGTCTTTCTATTTGTGGCGCGGGAGTTTTTTTGCGCAAGGGCAATTTTATGATTTATAAAATGAACGCTCAATCATAATCGTCTTCTTATTGTTGTCGGCTTTCTGGTGTTTTCCTTGTATTTCGGATCGGTCACGTGCCGCAGGTGTGGACCAGCGGAGGCTGTGCTTCGCACACGCGCGGACAGCTGCTCGTTATTTATCTGCTTGCCTGTCATTATAGGCGAAAATCTTCCGGGTCGTTTCGAAGCCCCTCCAAAGTGCACTGCTTTGGGAAACTTGTGGTTACATTACATTAAATTTACGTCGTGTCCAATTGGCGGCTAAAAGCCGCTCTTGGACGTGTCAAAATATTTGTGTTTTAAGTAGTAAGTATCATTACTACTTTAATCTTTACTTAATATACATATATTATTTTTAAAAAAAATATAGTATCTAAGAAACTTTGGAACCTACTAAAAGTTATTGGTCGTGGAAGCGTGTTACAAAACAAATTAAAGGCTTATTTAATAAAATAGTCAATAATTCTAATGGCTACCTACTAAACACACAATAATTAAAATAGTCAGTTAAAAAGTTGAATAATCAAAGCAGAAGCCTAACAATTGAAATAGACAATAAATTGAATATATACATACTAAAAACTGTACATAGTAACATCCAAAGTAGTAAGTAAATTTTTAAATAATCAAACTAAAGCTAAATATTACATTTAAATACTAAAGTACATATATAATTATCATTCAAATTGGTACAATATTTGCAAAGTCATGGCCCTCGAATTCGGTCAGATTATAGAAAGGGTGGCCTATCAGCATCTCCTTAATGTTTTTTTTAAATTGTTTGTCCTCCAGTTGTTTGATGGTGGTAGGGAGTAAATTGTAGAATTTAATGCTAAGGTATAAGTAGCTCTTCTTATAAGCTTTGTTATAAGCTTTGTTATACTACTCGTGTAGTAATACTACAAAATACGAATATATACACACCCATTCGCATTCATATTCATTCGTATATATGTATATAATTAAAATTGCTATACATTTATTGTAAAGTATAGGAAACAAGTAAA
This sequence comes from Micropterix aruncella, assembly GCA_944548615.1. Lineage (NCBI taxonomy): Eukaryota > Metazoa > Arthropoda > Insecta > Lepidoptera > Micropterigidae > Micropterix > Micropterix aruncella. Next base: position 27,221,853 of record OX155951.1, read on the forward strand.
CGGACTTACATTTATTGTTACGATCATTGCATAACACTTATCTTTTAGAAATGACGTTATCCAGTTCGTTTTTAAAACTGTTCACAGCAATGAATATTTCAAAAAACATTTTTAAATTATGATCTACGCTGTTAGACAATCATATCCCTGACTATACAATCATATTGGCAAAATATATGTAAAATTGTTTAAGGAATGTTGTATGTTTTCTCAAGAAAGAAATGTAATTACCAAAAAACGTGCTTGAAATATAAATATCCAAACATTTCTGATGATTCTACTTCACGTGCATTTCGTTCCAGCTGCCAGTAAATCAGGTATGACAGAAATGCCACCTATTTCGGAATGCAGAGATTTTTTGTACGGTTTCTGTTTGATTGCCAGATAAACGATCGCCAGGTGCTAGGCGATTTATTATTTTCACACCTAGCGATAAAAACGGTCATCGCCACCTTTTGGTCGTTATCTTAAAATATGTGTAATTGGCATGGAGATTGTGTTTAGTTTATATTTTCAAGAATTTAAATATTATATGTCACGTAACTACGTGATATATTTAAGATACCAATTATTTGTAGCTTTAAACATATAACACGTAGAGAAATGTATATAAAAATATTATATTAACACTTAGTATTAGGTTAACAAATTAGTTAAAAAGGTAAAATTAAAATACTTCAATATACAGAAAATTAACACGAAAGGTATTCTCCATTGCTTTCTAAAAGCTCATTTTTCTACTGACTAAAATGACTCATCGAACAGATATTATCTTAATTTTCCTTAAAATATTAAGAATGATTTTGAATCCGTGATGTTTGGATTAAGTTTGTTAAAGATGGTGTCCCGAAGGTCGTCCTAATCGTATGCACCGACTGCTCTGACTTTGTTAGTTCGAGGCTCACAGAACGCAAAACTTTGCCGTGTTTTGTAGGTTAAAAGTGGGTACTCTTTTTTGTTTTGACACAAACTACGATTTTGGACACAAATTCCGCCACCTTCATTGCATGACTACGTGAAAGGGTAAGAATATCGAAGGACCTTTATCTAAGGAACATGGATCTTTTGCAGGGGTGTCTCGGGGAGCACGAGCCATACAACGGATCTTTTGCTTTTACAGAATAAATGCCCGCTGGCGAACTGCGGCACAAACTCATATCCATTTCCCATACATCAGGAGATAGTAAACGTATGCAAGGTAACATTGTCGAAGGGTCTCCAAAGTCATCTTTGGCGCAAAGCGCCATAAAGTAAAACACTCACCACTGAGTTTTTTGCAAAGCCTGTCGTAAGGACATCCCAGCGTAGGCCGGAGTCAAGTGTAAAATCGAGGAAGTTAAGGCTAGCTACTAAGGAAATTAATTGGCTTTCACACATTACCCGTTTCTGAAATGAAATGCATAATATGCTTCTTGTCGTTGTTGACAAGGAGTCCGTTCGCTAAGAAAAACTCAAACAGATGGTCGGCAATCATGGGAAGAGATATTTTACATCTGATTGAGAAGATGCATCGACGACAACACTGGTGTGATCAGCGTACATGAGGAGTCGACCTATTTTCGATTTCTCTCAGGTAGGTCTTTCACGAAATCGAAGAAAAGGAAGGTCTCAGGGCAGAGCCCTGTGGAACACCAACCGACGCTAAACCGGGGTCCGATTTCGAGGAATCCATCCAAAAGCGTTGCGAATACAATTCGCCAGGAAGGATCTAATCCAGGTTAAGGGCACATCCTCTTATGTCATAGTACTGGAGTTATAACAAAAGAAGGGAGTGGTCAACCAAATCAAAAGCTAGCGAGAGATCAAGAAAGAGGATGACAAGGCGTTACCCTCAATCCAGGCTGTCAAGTAGAGATCACAAGAGAGCGTGCGCTGCCAATACTACAAGTATACAGTTTGCCCACCACAGTATGCTGAGTTAGAATACTGTGCCTTATACTGGCGCATCAGTATAAGGCACAGTATTCTAACTCGTACACAGTATTCTAATTTGTAGCGTCCGTAGCCCCGTTGACACCGGTTCTCCTCGTTGTTACCGAAGTTAAGCAGCGGCGGGCGCGGTCAATACTGGGATGGGTGACTGCGTGATGCTACAAACGACCGTTCCAAGAAAAAGCATATGCCTTGTGAATAAAAAAATAAAAAATAAAAAAAACACTGTTTTACTGTTTTACAATTACTTAGCTCATCACTTAGTTTGGACGTCAATTCTATCAGCGCCACCTACATTTCGCCAGTGCACAAATATTGCTAAAATGTACTATGGAATTTAGGAAACTAATACCATATATAATCAATGCTTTTATTTACAGCTAATATCAAATCCTTGTCAGTCGGATTTTCAAGACTATACAATTAGGAATGAATGTTCAATAAGAGGTTTAAATTAAAATTGTTGATCATAGGAGCGAACCAGTGGTAGATTTATATCAAACGATGACTTTATTACACGTTTTAAATTCCAATCGCGCGACATAAGGGAGGATCATTTTCGAGCGCAATAAAATTCTGAATATTTGCCATTCTTTCAGCGGAATTTTACTATTTTCCGATTGAGCGGTGCGCGCGATCGTTTGTCGTAAATTCCGGCGACGAAATCGTTCCGTTGATAATTACATTTTTATCATGCTCGTATAGTTTCGCTTGCAAACTGGTGAATAGAGACGGCCATTAAACATCCACCTTTGCAGAGCAAGAAAAAAAATATGGCGACCGTAAAAGTTTACCGGTCGTTAAAAGTCCGGCGCGGCGAGGGTGACATCTTGTCTAACCTGGCCTTTTTTCTACGTCACAGCGGGGGCGCCAATTGCCGGGCGAGAAAATTGTAAAATTTCTTGCGATTTTGTCACCGTTGCACTGGCACGACTATTTATGGCGTATCATTCCTCTTCATTGACATTTTCGGCCGTTGAGCTTTTGTCATTTGAATGGTTGTCGATCGATACTACCTAGTGGAAGTTTCCAATCCGTGTAATTTGAAAGTTTTATATCAATACTTAGAAAAACTACTTACGAATGACCATTGCCACAATGGCAATTGACCGTTGGCAATTAACGTTTTCTGCAGCTTGGGCCATATGAACCGCTTGTTATAGGTAGGCTCAACTCACGGCTCATCTCCCATCAGGTAGTCTCCTCAAAGAGGGTCGAACCTAGAAATTACTCCGTTTCCCCTGCCACGGCTTGTCATGAACAACTGGAGCTGTCAACTACAACGGGCGAACCCGTCACCTTAGGAAGTTTTAACAATATTAAATCGTTCTAACGTAAGGTGAGCGTAAAAGACTTAGGACGAAAACAGTCCACTGTCTAGTTACGCCGCTCTCGCTGAAGAAGCCAACGCCTTACCGCAAGATAACCAGGTTAATCGCCCAGCGGGCCGACACTTGCGCCCTTACTTCCAGTTGCAACCAGATTACTCTGGTCTCCGGACTGGTTACATGTTCGAGGTAGCTAGCGCGGTCATCTTCCTTAAATGATTCCGTGTCTACCGAATCTATCGCGGACCACGGCAGCCTTTGCCCGGCTGTTTGACTGGTATAAGATAGCCGATTTGTCGTTTCAAGAGCAGTTGCCGTAATGTTAACAACTACTACCACTATAGGAAACAAAGCCGTTTCCAGACTCCCCCGGATATCAGTCGGAAAGCACAATCGATTGGCTGACGCCGCACGTTGCGCAAACCATCCAGGAGCGCCCGAAGGTTGACTCCTAAGGAAAACTGGCCCGCAGGCCATAGTCCTACCCGGGCTCGCACTTCTGCATGGAGGCTGCCGGATGGGTGCTTGCTTGCTAGCTCCCAAACTTGTCATGGACAAGTGGATCGGATCTTAGGGCGCTGCTGAGCGGTTTCCGCATCGTCGCCGCGGCGTTAGCCAATCGTCTGTGCACTCCGGCTAACAACGGGAGGGAGGGGGGGGGGGGGGGGGAGGTCTGGAAATGGTCTTTGACCTGGTGTCAGCTACTCTTGAAACGACCCGTTGGCGACCTTATCCCGTGCGAAAGACGGGCAAAGGGCGCTACTGTCCGCGATAAATTCAAACTGAATTACAGCTAACATCAAGTAGAGGCCGCAAGCGACTTCGAATCCGTGACCAGACTGAAGAACGGAGAAATCCGCAAAATCTGACAGTAAGGGTGCGAGGCTGCCCGCTGGTTTTACTTTCCAGTGGCATGCGGCAAGGTGTAGGCCTAGAGCTCTGGTATGTTGGCATAGTTAGACGGTGGACTGTCTCGTCTCTTCGTTCACCATATACGGTTAAAAGAATGCTTGTATATCGTTATACCTTTCTGGAGTGGCGGGTTCACCTGTAGTAGTTGAAAACTTTAATGTGAACATCGCCAGAGCAGATGAAGCAGTTCCTCAATTTTACATAAAGAACGGAACATGTCTTACCAATACAGACACACATAGTAGGTACACGCCGTCTAAGGGCAGTTCGAGTAAAGTCGCCCATGGCTGATTTCACTTTGCACGCACTACCTTACTTTGCATTTTGCATAATTTGTAATTTCTAGCCAATATAACTAGGCTATGCCCGTATCAAGGTAGGGTAGGTTAAGATTTTAATATTTGTATGTACATAGATACTGCATTTATATTTTTAATGTTCGAAAATATTTTATTTTATAGCAGTGGTTTTCAACCGGTAGGTCGCGACCCCCTGGGGGTCGCGAATAGACCCCCGATGGGTCGCAGGACTCTAAAAAAGTATATTAATACAAAATCCTTATTTATTATGCCAATATTTACAGCATAGGAAGAGAAACATATTTATTAAGTGTTTTGCTATTTCTATTACAAAACTCTATGTTGATCTAAGATGGAAACAGGTAGGTACAGCTTCGAAAATGAAAAACCGTTAAAATTAAAACGTTTTTAGCCATAGTTTGTACAAAAACTTTATTTATTCGATGCTTCCAGTTACAGCTGTGGAAGAGTCTAAGGGGAGGGGGGGGGGTCGAGAAACTAACTTTGGGGCCGTCCACATATTACGTAATCACCGAGGGGGAGGGGGGTTTTGGAGCTGAGGCTTACGCTTGATTACGTGGGGGGGGGGGGGGGGCGTCAAGATTACGTAATCAACTTTGGTCACCGCATCGCATTTTTTGTTGGTCTAAACCTGCACGGAAATGGCGCAGTGCCGCGTCGGAGATACCCCTTGCCGTGATGTGCTTGATAGTCCACGCGCTCGTCTGCGATTGACTAGCCCGGGCCTGTTCCTGCGCGCGCTGTCAAGCCGGTTGCCGCTCAACTCTGGGCTAGTAATCTTTGAAAGATTAAGGTGGTTGTGTGGTGCATCAACTATGGCGGATTTACACATGGAGTTTCTCAGTGTGTAGGCCAAGGCGTTTTCACTCCTCTCGGGACTGGAGGCTTAACGGCGGGCCGACAAGGAGTGGGGGCAGTTTAACCCCTCAAATGTGAGGCGTCCCTAAAGGGATGCCTTGGCAAAATGTATACAAAATGTATATAAATTTATATAAATGTAAATATAAATGTAAATGTGCGCCGCTTTATAGTAATCCGCTCTATAGTAATGCTATAGATCTATAGTAAACCCCGCTCTATGTAAATGTAAATGTAAATGTAAATATAAATTTATATACATTTTGCCGTAGGCAACCCGAGCTAATCGCCATTCATTTGAGGGGTTAAAAAGAAGTACAAAAAGTGCACGAAAAGTTCTGCCTAATCGTGGAAGAGTCTTCAAACAAACACTTTGCAAACGCTGGGTTTACGATTCTTCACATTTTCCGCAAATTCGGTCGATGACGTAATCTGGGGAGGGGGGTGGTCAGGCCGCTGATTACGTCTGTTGACATGGGGGAGGAGGGGGGGGGGGGGGTCAAAAATCCTAAAAACGTGGTTACGCAATATGTGGATGGTCGCGTAAGGGTTTTTTTACCTAAAAGGGGGTCGCGATTTAAAAGAGGTTGAAAAACACTGATTTATAGGTAATAATTTATTTTTAAATAGTAATTTGTGTAAGATAATGTGATTTTTATTATTACATGTCCCTATTTTTTTAATGATATAACGAAACACATATTATAAATTAATAAATTGTTACATAAAAGATAATAAAATACAATACATAATATTATATGTAACTAACCACAACAATAACAAATAAATATTTTTATAGTTGGATATTTCTTCTCAAAGTTGGACATAAAAAATGCTTTTCCTCGGTAATAAAAGCCTAAACCAAACATGTTCCGTGAAAACCGCGTGGAAAGTCGAAATAATCCTCTTCTGTCGTTTCTGTTTTAGATTGCGTATCAGTCTGTGACATTTCTGAAGTATTTTTCCAGGAACTATTAGGTTGAATGAAGTATGTGACAGGATCGTGGCACCTGGTCGGAAATGGGCAGGCGGGGGGTATATGAGCAGGCGGGCCCTGGTCCGAGTTGGTCCCTCTTGATTGATGGAGTCGGACTGACGCTTCTTCTTAGAACGCGCCGCGCTTTTGTGTGCGCTTTTCAGAAATCGCGCGCACACCGCCCCGGCCGACAATGACCACCTGATCGCACCCCGAAACGATTCTGGTTCACTTGCAGGTATTCATACCTGCTATTGCCTGCGCCTGCGCTACATGCAACTATTGACTCAAGCCATGCTGCAAGAAACGCTATATTCCACATCGAATTCATATTAGTCGGGGACATATTGAATATTTTTAGGGCTTATTTTCCTAGTTTGTAAAAGTAATTAAATCTCTATTATTGATACTAATCAAGAAATTCCGAGTCTGGCGAGGATTATGCGATGGCTGGGTAGGTCCATTCGAAATGTACTTATTTTCTCAGTTACAAATCTTTTACATTTACTAGAGACGATCATTAAATGCACAAAAGAAGCAATCTGGCTGATTTACAACTGAACGAAGAGAATATTTTCAATTACTAAAACGGAAAAAATCTATGTTATTTACGTATAAGTCGCGCTTATTTTTTCATGTTTGAATCTTATAATACACATTCATATTATTACAGCTTATCACAAGGAAGAAGTCTTGCTATTTTAGAAAGTTGCCGAATGCGTCTGGCGGGATTAAGAAATTAGACAAGAATTGCTCTCATTGCTCTCATTTTCAGTCATGCCATTTTTGTACAGAATTGATATTATAATTCCACGTAAAAACCTATCTGGCTAATGTTCATAATCAGTAATGCCTCGCCAGACTGTAATGAAGTTTGAGGCAGTGCGCAGTGTTTTATGCGCGCAATTCTTTTAATGCTCGTCAGCATCGTTTAATTCGTGTCACTCTGATGACAATTAAACAGGTCTGGCAGGGCTTTAACGATCGCAAATCAGGGCAGGGCACAGCCAGATCTTATCCTAAGCTTTTCTGGTCTGAAGAAAAGGGCCACCATTTTGCTGGATTTTTTTAAAGTGTCAAGACACCTTTGCCATAAAGATAAGCCAGATATTTTTTTCTAATCAATGTTGCATTCGACTTGACAGTAAAACGATTTTCATTAGTGCTAAAAAAGTGCAGTATCTTTGTATTCCAATAGCATTTTCCAGCTCAACCCACCGGAAAACTCTCCTACAAAACACATTTTCGCTACTTAGAATTAGTCACTAAAAATCATATCGACGTTTGGTGCACTAGCTTCCCAGCTTAATAATTCGTAATAGATCCATATAATCTATTACGAATTATGTGGAATATATGGTATTGGAATGGTAAAGTGATCTTCTTAAGAATATCAAACCACCTAGTACCGATTTCAGTTTAATGGCAGAGACTTAAACAGAAACACCTTCTTTCCTTAGATTTTAGAGGTTATATGAATTTACAAAAACTCTCAACTTTCCTTTTGTAATTTGACAACAGATTTTAATAATCATAAGGAGAAATGTTTTCTTTCATTTGATGAGTTTGTAATCAGTACCGGATTATCCAATAGGCCAAGTAGGCACAGGCCTTTAAATCCCACGCATTTTGGAGCCCCGCGACGAGGGATCATTACAATAATAATTTCTTAAATTGTTATCTAAAGAGAAAATGTCTAATAATTGTTTTTATAAATTACGGATAGTTGGCCGCTGCCAGCCTGTGCTTATTGGTTAGCGATCTTTCTCGAAGTTGAAACTTGTCAACAAGTAAACAATAGGTAAATATAAGTAGATCAAAGATTATATAAAAAAGTAGGTATATGTATATGCGTATGTGTAGGTGTACGTTTATCTATATGTACATCGTCCTTTTGACATTCGTACCAGTTGGAGTGCTTTGACAAAGTGTTGTAGGAAACAGCATAATAATTTGTATGGTAGGTCCTTCTTTAGTGGCCTATGAATTGAAAAAAACATCGTCCCATGTTTTATGTTGAATGTTTCTTTTTGGGATATAGCCCCCCCCCCTATCATACCCCCCCTAATCCCCCCCCCCCCTCATGCCCCCCTTCACCCTCTTGCCTTCCCGACCGATTATTTCCAATAGCGACCGCAGAGTCTATACGTTTCGCGTGCGACACTATCCCCAGACCAGTTTCCTTCAAACCCTTGCGGCATTGCGTCATTGCGACGCAACAGTTGCGTAACGTCGCATGACACGAAATCGTGCGATTTGATCTCCAGACATTTCCTTTAGGCGTTTTGAGATATTACAAATCATATTAATTAGTCAGGACCGCCACAACGTCGCCACGGCTTGATTCAGACAATTTTATAGATGTGGGTTACCGGGAGACCCACAGTCTCCTTCAATGCGTAAAACAATCAATGGACCGCGCGCACCACTGTTCTTCAATGGATCTTCGGCGAAGTCATTGTGGACATTTGAGACCATTCTTGAAATGGAGATTTATGTAGACGTTGTCTCTATTTTTTAACAACTGAGGCGCCCTATACCTCAACACTGAGGCTGGATGCAGACTTTTTTTTGCTTATTCAATCGCTGGCTTTCGTAAAATCTCGAAATAATAATTTTTTGCCATTGAACAGTTTGACAATGCTTTAGTAAGATCGGTTTGCTATCAAAACTACAAAGGCAAGATGCCAGAATGTACTATAATAATAACCTCTCCTTCTACAAAGCTATTCTAAATTCGCATCTTCAAGCAATCACAACAGTATATAGAAATCGATGTCAATTACGTTTCTCTCCGAATTAAAATAGTAGCGGACTTGATTTTAATAATAACTTCGTGAATCAATGCAATCACTATTACGGTTTTGTTGAAATACGTTCACGATACAAAATATTAACCGACGTTTGTATCTATGGAATTCATCGATATAATATATCGATGATGAAATCAGACAAAAACATGGCACTGCAGTGTCAACAACACACTGCAAACATCAAGGTATTCTAAATTCGCGTCTTCAAGCAAAGCACAACATCAAATAGCAATTGATGTCAATTACGTTTCTCTCCTAGTTAAAATAGTAGCGGACTTGATTTTAATAATAACTCCGTGAATAAAAGTAATCGCTATTACGGTTTTGTTGAAATACGTTCACGTGTTTGCGAATTTTTCTTGCGTAAGTATCTTTCTTTCTATCGAAAGTAATTTAGATGGTTCCAGAAAACACTTAACTTTCGACATTATTTAATGTAATGTTTGATTGAACATCAACATTTAGATACGTCACTATGATTTTTAACGACCGTGATAGTTATACCTGGGTTTACTTCATTTCAAGTATTTCGACTAATTTTTCAGTTACTCTATTGTTTTCAACGACGGAGATAGTTATACATAGGTACCTGGGTTTGCTTCATTTGAAGTATTTGGACCAATTTTTAGTTACTCTATTATTTTTAATGACGGAGAAAGTTATCCTGGGTTTGCTTAATTTTGAGTATTTGGAGTGATTTTTTAGTTTTTGAGTATTTGGACTTATTATTTACTATATTTTTTCAACGTCGGAGAAAGTTTTACAAGGGTTTGCCTCATTTGAGTATTTGGACTCATTTTTTAGTTACTTAGTTTTTTTAACGACAAAGAAAGTCATACTTGGGTTTGCCTCATTTTAAGTATTTAGACTACCGTAGGTACATGTACAATTCTACACAAACGATTAAATGCATGAATGAATTGGAATGATCTCTCAACTGGCAAAAAGATCGTCTTCTTTCAGTACTGTAATGAAAATATACGTTATGCATTTTTTAAAGTATTTACTTAAGCCCATTAACAATTAATTACATAACAAAAATATTATCTAATTATTAATTAATTAATAATTAAACCTAATAATTAATAATATTTTTTTTATTGCCTAACTCGGAAAGTAATTCAGATGTGATAGTTTAAGGTATACCACCTCACTAGGAATAACCTGTATTGAGGCGGTACCAACAGAAATTTTATATTGCCTGCTGGTCAAGGGCAGGTTGGCTTGGCTCTTAGATTTTTTTAGCTTGAATAGTGGAAGTTATTTTGAATGTAATAATGGTAAGAATATAAAGTAGTTACTTTAAACTTTAAATTAAAATCTTGATAGAACAGAAAACAAATATCATTGTTATTTATTTTTAAATAAAAATTTTACACATATACCGGTGCTATTCCTTGCTGTTTCATCTGTAATGGATTGCCGACGCGTTAGGTTTTCTATCAGTTTACAGTAGATTTAAAAAAAAACATTATAATACGGATATAAAACGTGCGACATAAAAATGATTCAAAATAGAAGAAACGCGATAGCGTTTAATGGCCGCCGGACGGATGGCCCTAATATCAATAGTCTAACAACTAGAGCTGTCGCCTATAACGGGCGAATCCGCCACCTCAGGAAGTTTTAACGAAATTTGATCGTTCTGTCTCCCGCGAGGTGAGCGCAGAAGACCTTCAAGTTCCGCCACATGCCCGTAAGAATCCAACGCCTTACCGCGAGCTAGCCGGGTAAGTCACCCAGCGGACCGATACTCGCGCCCTTACTGTCAGTTGCAACCAGATTACTCTAGTCTCCCGACTGGTTACGGGTTCGAGGTCGCTTGCGCGGTCATCTCCCTTACATAGCGGTTAAGCGGTGCGTACCGAATTATCGCGGACCACGGCATCCTTTGTTCGGTTTATTCACCCGGGATCCGGTGGCCGAATGGTCGTTTCAAGAGCAGTTGCCGTAAGGTTAACAACCATCCTCGCTCTATAGGAAGCATTACTGTTCCCAGACTCCCCGGCTGTTAGTCGGAGAGCACAATCGATTGGCTGAAGCCGCGCGGTGCGCAAACCGTCCAGGAGCGCCCGAAGTTTGAGGCCCGCAGGCCAGCGTCCTACCCTGCTTCTCCCTTCCGGGTGGAGGCCGCTGAATGGTTGTTGACCCATGAGTATGACCTACCCTGAACAAATGGGTCTTCGTGGCCAACTCCAACAGGTCCAATTAGCTCCCAAATAGTCTAACAATAATGTAAATTATATATGATGATTTTAATGGATTCGCTTCTTTTTTTAATTTTTTCCTCGAAAATAAATGCCACATTTTTACTCCCGCCTCGCATTACTTTATCCCTTGTATTTGCGGATGAACGTGGCGTGAACACAGCAAAAAAAAATATATATGAGAGCATCATAAACAATTTCTCTTCCCATAAAGGTGCGGTAAGTTGGCGTAATGTTGTTGCCAAGGACACTCACAGCGAAACGCAAAGGACAATACGCACTTCATCAAGCGACACTCGCCTGTCGCTGGCAACACGGGAGCGGATTTTTTCCGCCTACTTTACTCGAGGAGCAATGTGTCAGTATGGCGTAAAAGGCGGAAATTTCTGATTTTCCAAACGATATATAATCGGATTTCGTTTTGTTGCAGGTACGTTGATGCTCTATAAATTCGAAGAAGAGGAAAGGGAACACGTCGTTATTTGGTAAGTTTGTGGTTGGTATAAAAAGATGGTTTATAATTAACGAGGGGCGACTCTTGCATAAGAACGATAATGAGATTTACTTGTCTACAGAATTGAATTAAATTTTGAAAAAAAAACATTTTAATAAATTAGTGTAAAACAAAAAAATATATTTTTAATGCAATTCTTCGAATATAATTACATCATTTACAATAAAATCCTTCCTAGAGATATATTTAAGGGCGAGTAAAACCCGCATTCGACCACTTTTTTACCATTTCACTAGATTTTAAACCACAAAAGCACATATTCTTGTATTGAGGAATAAGCCCCTACAGTTCTTATTCCTTAAATGGGAAAGTCTCTACTGCAAGGAATGAAAACATTGTGTGTTTTCCTATAAAATTAATAGAATATGTGAGTATATTTTATTTTATTCATTAAAAATAATAGACGACAAAACAGCTTTCAACGTTGCTTTAAAACAAATTATAGGTAATATAAGAACAATAACAATATTACACTAAAGATTTTCAGCCAATAGAAACAATAAGACTACATCAATAAATTTTCTGGGATTGGCCGTAAATAAATCGAAGTTCAGATCTACCTCTTGCAGATCAAGATATAGCTACTGTTTAAGTGACGAATAGCTCGAGCAATCATCTCCACCAGGATGATGTTAGTGGGAGCATGCAACAGAGCAAGCAGTTCAACCTAGTGAAAACCAAATTTCCTTAGGATGATCGGGCTAGTCACCACTTCTCTCGACAGTTTGACTTGAGTAGACGCAGGTGATGAAAGTTATAATCCGACTATTCGGTTGCATATTAAAATTTGGTCTTCACCAAACCGTTTCCAGTAGATAAACATTTTAAAAAGTTTCTTTACTTTTACAGTATGTCCAAATCGGTGCAATATTTGAGTCTTTAGAATATCGTTGTTTAGAATGCACATTACCCGCGTATACATAAACTTCAAGCTGCGCAAGACTGTCTCCGTAAGCGCAGCCGCGTGATTTAGAAATGTCAGCCTCGAACCAAAAATCACCCCCCAGATCATTCGTTGCCGTCACACACTGTACCGCCATCCTACAAATAGGGTACTTGTGTCAGAGGGAGCTTAGAGACGAGTACGTCATAATGGAACGTTTGCTGTTATTGAAGTACAATTCTCCACAATTATTATACTGCACTCCTTTGATATAATGTGTCAATATAGCGCTGAAACGTCGCAAGACTTTATGTCGCCGACTTTCATGAACATCAGATTATCGACCAAATAGGAGGCAATGCGATGTCTCCACGTCACTTAACAGCTAGTTAAGAAAAATATTAAATAGCAGCGGAGCCAGACTCACCCCCAGAACGCTTTTAACCCTATGGGTGCGGATTTATTGTACATATATCGGCTGTATATCGGTACCTTTGAGTACCAATATATTTATACCATCATCATAGTATACCGAAAACGGTATATTAGGATGACGCATCTGTTCACGCTATCCGGTAAATTTCCGTGACTTTTATTTTCTTGATAATAAATAAAGAAGTCGAAGCGAAACGCATTGAGCGCTCACTGCAATAAACTTCAGGAGAGTCTGGCGAGGGTTTAGTTATTATGAACATAGACGTGTTTTTTTCGTGGAATTATTGGTTCGATTATCATTTAAAAAAAGACAGGAAAAATGAGAGCAATGACTTTGTATTTTTGTCTAATTTCTAGATTGTCTAATTTCTATGACTTTTTCAAAGGATAATCTGTATTAATATCAATTCATATTATAAGTTTTACAGGTGTAAAAATAAGGGCGGCGTATCCGTAAGACACATAGAACTGAATGAAATGATGACAGACTCGTCAATTGTTGCTACGCCAAAACATGCGCATGACGAGTATCAGCCGACAAATGTACCCAAAAAGTTAAAATACTCTAGCGGTCCATTTCTTGTTTTGTTAGCTAACCTATATTTCGTTTCATTTTTTAATCTATTCTTTATGTTTCATGTGTGATTTACTCACCTGGACCAACCAACAGAAATAAAGAAAAAATAACAATAAAATAAATGTATGGTGAAAATAACGGTAGGTATCGTAAATTTGGCTACTGGTTTTTTGGCGGTTCTTTCCAAAGAAGAAACTCATAGAATACGCCGAAAAAAAAAATATTATTGGCGTTTTGACATTCAGATTGCTACAAGACAAGCAAATTCGGCTACGAAATTTGACTTGCCGGCAATGGTGTGGCACCATTATGCATCATACATTATCAAGCATGGCGTAGCGTCTTTACGAAATTGTGTCCTTGTTGTTGAAAATAAGCAACAGCAATATTGGTATTATTGTAGTTGCTTATTTTTATTAATTACCCAACAAAAAGTAGTGTAATATGTATAGGTATGTATGTTGTTACATCTATGTATGTTTTCCGTTTCTTTATTCCTTTATATCTTCTAAACGCTTAAACCGATTTATAAAAGAGGGTGTTATTGTTAGAATCGTTATGTCATCACGAGTATCATAAGGTACTTTAAATGCCCAAATATCAAGTGTATAGTTGTATAAATGTCTAAATGTTAATACATTAACATACATATTTATTGAGTTTAGTGTCAAATGAAAGGTCTGATTGAGTACATTCCGAAAATATACATGTGTCTATATATGTAGGTACATACATAAAGCACAAATATTAAAAAAAAACCGTAATAAATGTAGTTATAAATACAATAGTTAATTTTCGATAGTTCAGTACATTTTCTGTAACGGCTGTTTACATTTTTTATTCTTTTTGATATATTTACTTGTTTTAATATATTTCTTCAGTGCATAGCACCACTTTGATTACTTGCTATAAGTATCTCAATATAAATAAGTATAGAATTGGCGGGTAATCCTCTTTAAGTCTTATTGCGGCTGATGAGGACGATATGTCGCCGTAGGAAAAACGTGTATCCTTTTTGGTAACAAATTGAATAGTTGGATTAGAGCGGTGGGCGGGCGGCAGAGGATGTAGGGCGGGGGGATTTGGGGGGCGGGTCGCGCGATACAGCGCTTATGAGCTTTGCGACGTCGTTATTGTGCTGCGCGGCCAACAATGCCGCCGCTGGCCGAGGTCTTACCGCGGGATAAGCATATGGGGAAAATGAGAGCATGATTAGATCATGCGCCGGACCGGGCACCCGGAAGGACCGAGGATTTGCGGAGGATTTCGATGGAGCGACGCGCGACCGCGTGACCCCTCCTTCGCTTTCTTACTCGATGAACCCCGACGTTGGAGTGCTTTACGAGGAGAATGCTTAAAATCTCCTGGATGCAATACATATTAATTAAAAGAGGATAATAGCATCCAAAATACATAATATGTGATTATACCGAAAATATCCAGGACAAATCTAGGGATCAAAATATGTTGCAAAAATTACAGAGAAATTTGCAGTTAGGACAGAGAAATTATTACCACATTATTGCCGATGATGGACATTAAAAGCACAATAATTTAAATATGGAAACTTATGCCATTTAAGATTATATCCTACTAGTATTATAAACGCAAAAGTTTGTAAGAATGGATGTTTGTTACTCTTTCATGCAAAAACTACCTAATGGATTTTGATGAAACTTTACAATAATATAGCTTACACAACAGAATAACACATAGGCTATAATTTATAAAGATATAGTGTGAATTATCCAAAATATAAGAATAAGTGTCAAGTAAGTAGGAAAAAAATCTGCCATCTGCGAGTTATTCTGGCGTGCGCCGCAAAAACCGTTGGAGTTACACGTATATAATGCATAATTATATATGTTTCTATTAGTAGTATTATCACAATTTTCCATCACCACGCGGGTGAAACCGCTGGTGATGTTGATGTTGGTTCAAGAGTGAAAACCAATAAAAAAATCGGTGATTTTACTCCAAGACTTTCCCGACAAGCAGCCAAGAACTGATTTCATCTGAATATAAATTTCATAAATAAAATCAATGAGCGCTCTCTCTCTCGGTGGATGAACCCGTTTAAGATCCGTTACACAAAGTTCCTCCGGCGGCGCGGTTAAGTGGCCATAATGACCGCCGACCTCCGACAGGAGATGTCACTTTAAGAAGAAGAAGCGTTACTACACTCCCCATTTTTTAATTAACTTGCTATGATTAACTTTGTTTAATGTATTATTAGAACATTAAATTTAAAAACGTATACATTGGAAAAAATCGGTTTTGTCACCTCAAGACTTTCCCAGCAAGCACCCAAGGACTGATTTCATCTGAATATTAATTTCATAAATAAAATCGATGAGCGCCATCTCTCGGCCGGCGGACAAATCCAGTTGTAATCTATTGCGACTACCTCGGGCGGCGAAGTTCGTTTTTTCGCTAGGGGCGGTGTTCGGGACAAGCGCTAACAGAAGTCGTTATTATTTAATTAAAATGTATGACGAAATTTTAATATGATTTGTGTATCTTGTATATACATATATGAGATATTCCAACCGAAATTTCACAATGTGATATCGGATTAAAAAGGCATATGTGTACCAAATTTCAAGTCTCTTAGTACAATATATCGAAATTAAAATATGACTAGTGCGCCCCCTGGTGGACCGATTTCAACCACAATATTTTCAACTCTTGCCATGACCAAATGATGTATGCATACCTAATTTCAACTACACACACATACACAAACAGCAGACAGATATACACACAGACAGACTTTAATCTGGAAATGGTCTAATCGTCTAAGGGGGGCTCAAAATAAAGATTTTTTTAGCGCGTTAACAATATTTTCCCTTCTTGTCGTTTAGTGGGCGAATAATGTAAAAGCTTAATTTTACTGGCGGTTCCTTCATACTAGCCGAAAAGCCCGGGTTGCTAAATATCTTAAAAATCTTCTTTAAAAGGTCGCTAAACTAATATATTATGAATTTGAAAGCTCCTATTGCTATCTAGCAGTCACAGATCGCTCCAAGCGATAAAACAGCTTATCGAGAAAGCGACAATTCGCTACAACCTTACCGAGTTCAGTTCAGCTAGTCATCTCGCTCGCACACATGGGCTTGCAAAGGGGCTTTCGAAATCAGTGGTGCTCTCATTTTAACCTGTGGTAAATTACACAAAACAATATATGTATGATATCTATACGACTTTTGTACTGACGTTTAAGCCAGGCTTGCGTTATGGAAGTAGAATGCGGGCGTGTTCCGTATTTAGTTCCGTTTCTTTTGAACAAGTGACAGATCAGATTTTTATTGTATAATTTCAATTGATTTGTGTTTCTTTTGTTGATAAACAATGGAGAAAATTGTCCCTTGTGGTAATTACTGTCTTAACTTGATTTTACTCGCTCAAGGAAATAAAACGGCATTTCTTATAGCAACCGCAGGTATGCGACTGCTGATAATATATGTTAAATTCTGCCTAGCAGTAGCATGCCTTCAGTGTGCTTTAATGAATCTACGACACAAGTAGTAAATTTCAAACTAAAGATTGAAGAGTAAAGAGGTACCATTTTTTTAAACTATAAATAGCGTAAAAGAACACAAAAGGTATGTCGGGCTTGCCCCATTCACCAACCCTGGGCGCGCTAGTCATCAAAATATGGAACCATTTCGGCTAATATTATTATTATTATTTATTCCGTAGCCGGCGATTGGGGAGGGGGTCGCCCTCGCAGCCAATACGCTGCTGCCGGTGCCGCTGGATCTCGTACTCCATTCACGATTCGCTTCCATTCTTGACGCTTTTTTGCCACGTCTCGAGCATCCCTAGCCCATAATCGTTGATTTTTAAGGTCGTCTTTGATGTTATTTAGCAAGGTTTTCTTCGGTGCCGATCGCTGAATTCTCCATTCTGTCGGACGGTCCCGCCAAAGAAGTTTACGTGGCAAGCGATTATCGTTCATTCGGCAAACATGGCCGAACCATCGTAGTCGACGTTCGGCTATAGTGTTAGTAATTTGTTTCAGAAATTAAATACAATAGTGTTGGTTTTTCCTTTAATAAAGAAAACAAATTAAAATGCAATTATACTCGTAGACTAGTAGGTAATACGATTTGCGGTGCTAGTAAATTCCGAAGTATACTTTCCCTAACATTTCGGTGCGCCCTATCGTTACTCGCACTAATGTTAAAAGCGCCCGTTGTGCAAGTAGATCTTAAATAACCGACCCGTATAGAAAGGCGTGAGCGAGCTACTGCACTGCTACAGTTGCTTGGTGGTTGAGATGTGCGAATAAATTGCCTCGGTAATTATTCACCTCGCTGCCGCGATTCATCACACGTTGCTAGCGAACACATCCAGGGGCGTGCTCTCCCGACCAAGCGCCGCGCCACCCGCTACCACGCCAGTTGCTGCTATACTGCCACTCGTTCGTTGAGTAGCGAGTAGATCGACGCCGCGGATGCAGTTGCTCTAAACAGTTTTTCAAAGTATTTAAAGAACAGAATAATGATAGGGTAGACCGGGGACAATATAATCAGTGCGCCAGTCGCGCGCCCTGAAATTAATCAGGGGGAGTTTTACCACTTTGAGAAAAATATATAGATTTATTTATTTATTTATTTAGTATAATAGGTAAAGAAACAATACTCTAATATTACATGGCTATCGCTAACATTTTTACTTTGATTCTAAATAGAGTATAATATTTTATACGTACTCCACATGCTTAATTTATAATTGCGTGTGCGTATTGCGTATCTCATGATTTACAAAATTATCAAAATTATCATTACAAAAATTAATATCCTTAAAAATTATCAAAACAAAAATTAAAATTTTATAAATAAGTTTACAGAAAAACACACATAGCTTTTGAGACACATAATCACTGAATAAACTAGAACAAATTTACGTACAAATTTAGATTTTTGCTACTATTTTTAAGAAAACAAAATCTAAAATCCTTTGAGGTTCTTTGTTCAATTGTACCTAGAAAACATTTTCAGGGTCCACTACTACTTCAGGGTCCACTTCTACTACTACATTAGTATGTTATCATAATATTTACTAGGTACCTACCGCATTGTGAGGCTAATTGGGATATGCGTCGCATTTCGGTACAGGAGATATATTTTTCATCAGTGTCGAATATTTATGGCAAACCATAAAGTTGCATATTTTTGTTTAATAGTACATAGAAAACATTTTAAGGTCCACTAACTTCCTAAGGTCCATTAGTATGTTATCATAATATTTAGTACAGTATTGTGAGGCCAATTGGGATATATGCGGATTTTGGGACAGGAGGAATATTCATCGTTGTCGAATATTTACGGCAAATCAAAAAGTTGCATACTTTTACTGCATCTAGCAATACTAATATCATGCTGGTTTTATGAGTAAAAACGCCGCATTCTGCTTTTCGGTTTCATATCGTACGGTGAGCTGCCAAAAAAATCAGAAGCAAAAATCGTTATTAAACGCCTAAAATTTGAACGGAACACAAGAGGTAAGAAATTCAGTTTGAAGTCCAACACAATAGGTATGTGTTTTTTTAAATTTCATATATTTTCAGTATTAAAAAGCCGTAAAATATTGACACCTTTCATGGTATAAATCGCGGGCTCTTTGAGGCAAATACACTTTGATGATTCTATTTGCGTTTCGTGACTTAACAGATTTTGGCTTAATATTTTTTTAGGCTGCTTCATCGAATTGTCTCAACAATTACTGTCAATGAAAAATTTGAAGGTGGCCCGAAATACTGCACCGCGATTTTTTATTTAGATTGTTTAGTGCGCAACTAGTGTCCAGTCTTTTTATTAAGAATATCATCGCTCACTGATTACATCTTTAAAGTCTGCTCTGATTAAATGTTTAAAAGGGTGTTATAATATTTCAATGCAATAAAAAACATCCGGTTCTCGTCAACTGTTGCTCTGTAAACCCCCCCCCCCCTCTCCTCCCCTCCCTTCCCGTGCGTTGGCAAAACAAACGCCCGACTGCTTAATGCGTCCATTAGCTGGCTAGAGCGCGAGCGGGTTGAAAGGAGAAGCGAGGGGTTGAGAGGAGGCGAGAGGAGACCTCATCCCACGAGGAGATAGGTAGGGGCGGGGGGGGGGGGGGGGAGGATCCCGGACTTAGTGGAAGGCAATATCTTGGAAGAGACGAGCAGGTTATGGCGCTCGCTGGCTTATCATTTACATAGCCGTTTGTGATATATAGGTAGAGTGGCTATGTGCTAAAATGCTCTCTCGCTTTCAGTCTGTATAATACATGTTTACTTGGCTCGTGCAGACAATTTTTACTTAGAAAAGATATGCAAGACAAATATAGGATTATTTTAACACTATCGACACAATGGTATTCAATTAGGCAGGTCCTCACAATATAAGACATTTAATAGTGCCTGGCTGCCTGATAGTGATGGCGTATTTCACAATGGATATAGGTGTACAGCGGAGAAATTCTGTTCACTGAAGCAATAATGTCCATGAAACTATCGACACGTGTCTTATAGCAGCCAAAATCATTTGTAATAAAACTATCTTGCTATAGAGTGTTACGCCATATTTGAAGAATATTATAACCCCTACTCAGCTTACTTTCGATCATTGCGTGAGCAAGTAACAACCATATATAATTGGAATATTTAAATATGTATGTCAATATTTCTGGTATCAAGGCTATTTGATTAACCGTCCACTATTTTATCGCCCGAACGCAACAAGCCGCATCACATACGTTCGAGTACAAAAAAAAACTGAAACCTACAAAGCGTACGTGATACGTCAAATTGTTACTACGATTCTAAATACAAAAAGGGTAATAAATTGGTAATAATTGTGAAAAAAGGTAATAAAAGGGTAATAATTGTGAAATAAAAGTCTATTATATTGTAAACAAAAGTTGTTATTTTAAGAAATCTAATGAAAAACCCCAACGATTTTGACCTGTTTTTTGAATAATAACCCAAAGATAGGGCAGGGCGGTTAAGGCTGTCCACAAAGACTCATTTTTATACTTTTCCTATTCATTTGGAATATATTACAGGTATAGTAAGTATTAAAAAAAAAAAAAGTATAGTAAATCAGCTTTTGTCTAACTGAATTTTGTGATTTTGAGACAATTGAAAGTAGTTAATTTCTAGTTTTGCCTTGGGTTTTTTTTAAATTACCATTTTTAGCGTCAGCATGTTAGATATAATTCTAAACACCGCAAATTCATGGTATTAGTTTAGCGGAGAGCAAATTTTCCGTATTTTTTTAGTAAAATAATGTTATAACTTTAATATAATAAAAAAAAATATGGGGAACGAAACAATGTGACGAACCACCAAAACCACCAATAGTGATACAATACAACAATTTAATACAATTTTGAAGTTCCAAGACAAAACATTATCGATATCGCCGAATGCTAGAAACCCGATTTATTTCTAGCGATGTATAAATGTACATGTATTGCGTACGTTCCATCAAGTACATAGGTACAAGGACTTGGCAAAGTAAATTTCAGTGTGTGCTCTTTTATTTGCTTCTTCCGCTCTCTCCAGTAATAACGTCCCTTCTTTAATTCTTTTGTAGGTGGCTTTATATCCATTGCAGCATTTGTCTGGCTACAGATTTGCTTGGTTTGAGCAGGACTTGCAATTAAAGTAATAGCTTTACTGGTTTTTATATAAAATAAGACACAATCTTGAAGTTCCTCGTGAATTTCACTGAGAAAAATATAACGATATAATAGAAGGAAATACGCATGTTTTAACAAGTATTATGTACTTATATATAACTCGGACTGTGGTCTATAGGTAGGAATTTACTCTGCCTATTAAGAATTTGCAACACTAAAAAAGTCACCAATAAAAAATCACCAAAATTTTAACGTCACAAAATTTTTCGAAGGGGCCTCCAAAGCTCACGTGCATGTAACAATCACTGTTTCTTGTTTTGCGTCTTCGCCCTCTGCTCTAGGCGTTAGGAACATTTTCTGGGAATTTATATAGTAAAGAATTTGAATCTTTCCTCTGTAAACTTTCGTCTTTCGTTCGTTCGGGGTACTTCTTATTTTGATGGCTTTCCGCATCATGCGAGGAATATACAATTGTTCTTTGGATAGAATAATGAGATATGGAAATCGCAGCCATTGGTTCGTTTCGCTATCCGATATGGGTTCCAGATCGGCGATTTTCCTCGTTGAAAGTTTCTAACAGCCTTGATGCGTTCCATCAGTTTAGTCGCTATGGGTCGCTTTGTTCGTTCAAAATAATTCAGAACACAGCTGCACTCGATTTTATTCACACTCCGGATTTGAAGTGGTATTACGTCCTTCTGAGAACCGAACTGTACAAGTCTGAGAAACGAACTGTACTTTGGTTCTGTTCACTAAACGTCGCGGGATAAAATGTGGCTTTAAGGCTTTGTTTTATTTATAACTAGTGGAATGTTACCCGGCGATGCTCGGGTATCCGTTTCCTTCCCCCTCCCACTCCTTCTTCTCTCCTCTTCCCCTCCCCCTAAGTAGCCTATATTAATCGCCGTCCCTTCCACTGTTTCGAATTTATAAAATTTTCATGGTGATCGGTTGAGCAGTATAGAAGTTGACCTGCTGCATCGCCATCTAGTGGCAAGTTACAACAATGTAGATAGCGCGAAATTATTATTCGTGATCAAATACCCATAGCTGCAGCGCCATCTGGTGGAGATTTACAATACAGTTAATAGCGCGAAAATATTATGCGGGCTCAAATGTCTATGTATACCAATTTTCATAGCGATCAGTTGAGCGGTATAGAATTTGATGTGCTGCAGCGCCACCTAGTGGTAAGTTATAACAAAACGGATATTATAAAAACCTTCTCCGTGAAAAAATACAAATATGTGCCACCTTTCATGATGATCGGTCACACGGTTTCGGAGTCTATTAAGCTCGGATATACAGATATACCAACATCCATTTTTATATACATACATATAAGAATAGATGAGGTAATATATAATCTAATATACTCGTACATTTACTGATGTAATGGCGAATATACACGCCGTGTAAACCTTTTAATTTGATTTTACTTTAACGGTGATAGATACTGCATTGTTTTAAATCCATGGATATCTTCGACAAAGGTGTACCTCATTTCACATGGTTATTACCTTGATACTATAATATAAATATTTTCTGTGCAATTCTAAATAGGTGCCGGGGTATGGACAGCATTTTACGCGTTATTTGTGATTTGATTGATATTTTGGCGATGATTCGTCAAAACGGAAATGCTCGTAAAAGAGAAACACGTCTTCAGGTCTAAAGAAAGGAGCTTCGCACTGCCCCGCCGATGGTGAACGATTGCTCATCCGCTATTTGAATGGCCCGGGGGAACATTTTTCATAAGTGTCATCCACTTTTTTCAGCCGTTTCGGTGGCCTTCCTCCTCCTCCGATACACGACAATGAGTCTGCGCTTTCGGCGAGGACACAAAACAGCGCAAAATATGACACGCTCACTTACCCGGCCGCGCCCGCCTCTCCGTCCATCATCATCATAGGGCGATATCTCTTATAACTAGAGGTTGGGACCGACGAGCTGTAATCTTCAGCTCAGCCTAATATTATAATAGTTTTTTCAGGCCCAACGAGTGATTTTGTTCTACCCATCTCAGGCTATACATACCTGCCTCTTGCCTTTTTCCGGCAGTCTTGCCGTCCAAGATCAGGGGAAGCATAAGGCTGACCTATTAGGATGTAGCCAAGGTATCGACGTTTTCTCTGGGCGATATTCTTCTATTATAGCATTGGCCGGTCTAAGCGCCTCGATAATATTATTATTATATATTTTTTTATATCTACAATTAAAGGTTGCTATAAATAATGAGCGATATGTGGATAATAAGTAAACTTTTAACATATTTAAATTATTGCCCAAATTATTTGTTTATTTAGTTAAAGATTCAGTAATTTACTTACTTATATATTTAATACTAGTTGCGCCCCGCGGTTTCACCCGCGTGGTGATGGAAAATTGTGATAATGATGATAGAAAACTATATATCTTTATAAATTATAGCCATGTGCTATTATGATGTGTAAGCTATATTATTGTAAAGTTTCATCAAAATCCATTCAGTAATTTTTGCGTGAAAGAATAACAAACATCCATACATACATTCTTACAAACTTTCGCGATTATAATAGTAGCATTTGTTTATTCGGTTGGTTACGCATTAATTCAAATAAACCTCTTAATTATTAAGAATGAATCTGATTAAATGAAAAAAAATATAAAAGCGAAGTCAACATATTTTATATACTATTACCCCAGAACAGGCATAAAAATCTAGTGGGGTGATGAAATGCACACCAAAATCATCTAATCATTATTATTTATATTGTTTTTTCGTAAAAATAAATGAATGATATTGGATAATTTTAAAACATGAAAACTAAAAATAAAACCTCACTGCGTTGTTCCCGACGTCAACATTTCCAGTTTTTTAATAGATTTTTTCAGGGTTCAGCTTCGCAGCATACGCCGGAGTAGATCAGTTTTAATATTTGGCTGATGCAAACGACTCTTTTCTCGGCTAAAGCTGTTTATGGCCTGGGCGATCCTTGCACAAATGTCTGCACTGTGATGGATATCAGAAGTAATGCCGTTTGCGAGGTTACAAAAGATTTTCACAATAGTGAACACACAAACAGTGAACTGTTTTATTTAGGATTATTAGAAAAAAAATTGTTTGCACTGAAAAGCACGTTTTGTAAGTTTGACCTTCGCCCTGCGGCAGGAATTTTGAAACGATCGCGCGCCGCTGCGCCGCCGCTGCACTTTAGTCGGTTACCCTCGGTGCTCAAGTAATAAAAAGGTATTTTTAAATAAAATACTTGTGGTTTGAGTATTTATTCATATAAATACATATATATGTTTTCATTTGATACTTAACACGATATATTTATCATAATTTATTGACATTTGGAGATTTAGATAAATATTTATTTGACATTTGAGCACGTTAGGCACTTAATAACACTCGGGACGACATAACGATTCTAACAATAGGTACCACACACTTCTAAATCGATTCAAGCGTTTAGAAGTTATGGTGGAATAAAGAAACGGAAAACATACATACATCCTAAACACATAACACTCCTTTTTTTGGGCAATCATGTAAAAAATAGCAGGACCTCAAGGTTTAACATGAACACTAAAACGACGACCAAATAAATTGAAGATAAAAAAGAGGAACAATCTGAATAACATTACATACACATGTAGGACAAATTAATGTGGCTATTAAGCAACTGCATATTCAATCATTATAATCTTTCAACAACAACTACGAATCCGGGACAATTGCGGCCCCATACATTTGCGCCCTCTTAATTTTTCGAATAATGATAAAATTAAAGTGAGACATTTGCGGCCCTTACCCTATTAATGATGACCCTTAAGATAATATACAGTATTATACATTAGGTTTAGGCACGTAAAAAACACATTATAAACATAGCAATAATTGGTTAAATGAATACATAAAATTAACTGTAATAATATGTGCAATTTATACTTCTAAATATGTCCTATTTCGAGAATTTGTATTTAATTAATCACGTTAATGATTGTATTTTTTAATTACCTACTGTAAAATATTGTTTAGTAAGAATATACTTTCTAAAAGTAATTTAATTGAAATTAAATGTTTATTTATCACATTTAAAATGGCCTACTTAAAATTAATCGATATCGATAACCAAACGTAACCAAAGATGACGCGCATGTAATATTTGTGCTACTGCAAAAATAGGCAGAAGAAAACCTATAGTAGATTGTTTGAAATAGTAAAAGAAAAACTTCCCAGGTGGTCGCCGGAAACAAAAAAGCAGGTATCCCATTAATAGGGTCAGGGCCTCAAATATCTCACATTAATTTTATCATTATTCTAAAAATTAAGAGAGGGCCGCAAATGTATCGAGGCCGCAAATGTACGGGGCCGCAACTGTCCCGAGACCACAAATACATACTAGCAGGGCTGCCGGAAATCTCAGATTTATTGACCTTGGACTACATTTCGGAATCGCAAGGAATTAATTTTCAATTCTGTCGATCGAATGCAATAACAAGACACACACTTACACGCATGTTACACGCACATATACATATAATTGCTTCATATTAGGGTTGATTGCAGGAGATTATCGTAGGATAATAAACCCGCTCATTGTGAAATTTTACAATAAAGAATCCAAACAATCTAAAACAAACCTTATAATCAATATCTTCGCAGTCCACCCAAATCAAAATTTCTGTTTCTATATATCATTAGAATAGACAGATCTATCGCTTGCGTAAGTAATATTTATTCCTATATTCCAACTTTTCATCTTTATGCAATCGGCGTGTCGACGGGCTCGCCTGGCGTAATATTTATGCAGAGCCGCCTCTGCGCTGATGCATTCGTGGCTCGTGTTCGTCGAATGGAAAATACGTAGTAAAAGCGCAGGCAAACGCGGCGAAACAGCCCCCAGTCGCGTTGTTTTTGGGCCGAATGGAAAAAAAGCCGCGTGTACATTTGTTTTTCTTTTTTTCCCCATATTTTTTTTCCGCCGGACAGGGAAAATATCTGCGCCAGTTTGTTCGCCTGTTTGTCAATTTTGTAATAACTGCGTTGTTGTGCCATGGCGGTGCTCGCTGATTGAATTGGACGTTTTATATATTGAAATCATTTAAGTCTCGTATTAAATACACATTTTGGGAAAAAGCACACTGTAAAATAAACAATCGCCTATTGTGTTAAATGTTATCTTAACTAATAAAGATTCCTGGTTTTGATTTACCAATTTTACATTCTCAGAATCCATCACTGTCTTCTCTTATACCAATTATAGGTCGAATCGTGGAACGATTAAAGATTCGATTACACATCACCTTGCTTGTAAGGTATAAGTAAGGTGTCTTGCCAATCTAATATCGAACATTACTCGACTTTTAAAACGTTACATTACATTACCTCGCGACCTTTCAGCGTTTGACAAAGTTTGTAGGGCGCCCGTATACGGGTTGTACATATTTCTCGCCTCCGCCTCATGGCGTTTCGTTCGCTTTCTTTCTAAGTAAAAATGGGCAATGTGGAAATCGCGCCCAGTCATCGACAGCACATAAATATCACGGGGCGGGCGGTACGAAGCGAGGGCAGAGAAGGCGGCGAGGGGCGAGGATCGAAGACTTCCCCGGGCCGGAGTCAGGCGGTACCAAGCCATGATGCGCCACATTTCATGTTTTACGAGAAACGTTGCCGCCGTAAATCGAAAGCGAATTAATTTTCGTATATCGACGACATCCATTGTTACAACCAAAATCTTTTTGTTTTATTTTAATATTGGTAATACTTAAGGAAGAACGTATAAAATAATTTAAAAATGTAGTTGTGAATATATAACATGTAAACCTTGTCAAATGGCTGCCATAGACCTTTACGAATAAATACTTTTTAATTATTAACATATTTTAAAATATATATGTTGATTATATTTTAATATTGAACTACCAAAATTTATTTAACTTTTTTGTTATATATTGTTTTGATAATGAATTGTACTTTTTTTAACTAGGTATTTTTATATTAATTAATATTACTTAACATATATTCAATATTAATGTTTGTTTTCTTTTCCTATTTATAACTGTATTTTTCTCTTTATTTTGGTTTTAAGACTATTCTGTTTGTCATTCTCTATTTAATCGAATGTTATATTCCATTTAATGCCGATTATATAATGGAATTGCTTTTTATTTATTACATTATTTTTTTAATAGTTTATTATTTTTTTTTTTTTGGTGGACCACATTTTGGGGCAATTTATTTTTATTAGAATTTGACTAAATCTTTTACATAATTTATTATAACATTAGTCCTGTCCACCCTAGAATGGGCTAGTCCCAGTTGGGTGACAGAATCAAATAAGCAAAAGGTTGAGGTTTTGCCATTCGGATCCTGTTATTTTTGTAAGAATAAATAAATAAAATGGAATGTGTGTAGTATTTTAGTGTCAAATGGTTAAATCTAACCATATTTGTCATCCTATCAGTTGCTATTATCACTAATATTATAATAATAGAACAAGTAAATATGTATGTTAAAGGATATGTATATTAAAGGTAAATATGTTTATTAAAGCATATGTATATAAAAGGATTAAAAAACACGACTGCTGTTACAAAAGTGAACTACTGTTTATATAAATATTTTTATTACGTTTTTTTATGGAATATTTGTGGTTTATGTATTTATCCATATAGATACATATATGTTTTCTGAATGAACTCGATCAGACCTTTCATTTGACAAGAAAGACGATATATTTATGTTAATTTTTTGACATTTGGGGATTTCGACATTTAGACAACTATATACTATTTGGATATTTAAGGTACCTATGACACTCGGGATGACATTGCGATTCTAACAATATCACATACTTTTGAATGGATGCGTTTAGAAGTTACAGTGGAGCGAAGAAGCGGAAAACATGCATAGATGAACCCTGAACACATTACATTTCTTCTTTGTTGGGCAGTCGTGTAACAAGAAGAAGGCTACACCTAACATAAAAGTATACACAGTAGATACACGAAATGATCTTCAAAGCAATTTCGACGAGGTATACTGGAAATGGTTTTATTTTTTTTATTTTTATCTCTCTTCATCGCATCGCACCATATTTTGTCCTTTTTTTTACACCATTATGTATCCTAATAAAGACCGGTCTTGGTGTTGTAAAATAGTGCAGTATTTCTAAGGTATGTTATTTATAAGGCACACTGCAATATTTATAAATATTTTTTGTTGACTTTTTAAAAACAGAAACACGCCGACACGGATCGAAACGAGAGAGATTGATAGCCGAGCGAAAGCAGACGGGAGCGGTCAAGTGACGTCACAGCTGCAGCCGACCGCCAAAAGGAAAACATTGAACTGACGCAATTTTACCGAATTTCAATAATTAATTGTGAATCCGTTTGAAGTGCTAGAGAAACGAAATTTTGAAATATAAGTTTAATAAGGTAACATTTTTATCTATTCTAAAATTATAAAGAGGTAAAGTTTGTGAGGTTGTAGGGAGTAATCTCTGGATCCACTGAACCGATTTTGCAAATTATTTTATCAATAAAAAGCCACGTTATTTGTGAGTGTCATAGGCTATACATTAATCCGAAAACTGTAAAGACTTTTTCGTGGTAGTCGGATTTAAAAAGTAAGTCGGAGAATAAGCGGTCGAACGAAAACTTTTCTAACTAACGCTGCTTTAACGATGAGAGATATATGATTAAGTTCTAGAGAAAAGTTGTGGAACTTGATAATGCCTATAAAAAAGTCAACTACAGCATATGCCTAACTTTTATATTTAAGTCACAAAAAGTAGTATTTTATAATTAAAAAAATATATTTAAATCGTTAGTTCATGTTTATTCGTCATATTATCAACAATTATGGATTCTTATCAAAATATTTAAATTTATCGTCTCAAGCGTTTAAAATAAAAGACTTTTCCCTTTTACTGCACAAATAGTTAAAGAGATAATACGACATAGGTATGGAACCGCGTCCGTATCGTAATCTATAATAATATTATAAAGATGTAAAGTTTGCGACGTTGTAGGAAGTAATCTCTGGATCTGCTGAACCGATTTTGACAAGTCACAAATAGTAGTATTTAATATTTAAAAAATTATTTAAATCATGATCATGTTTATTGGTCATGTTTATTGGTCATATTATCAACAATTATGAATTCTTATCAAAATAAGTAAATTTATCGTCTTAAGTGTTTAAAATAAAAGACTTTTCCCTTTTACTGCATATAATTTCCCTTTTACTGCATAAATAGTTAAAGAGATAATGCGCTCACAAATAAGACACTCACATGAAGACACTCACAAATAACGGTATTATAGTCAAATTGGCATGCAAATACATACATACATATGCAGTAAAAATATAACCCTACTTTTGGCAGTCAGGAAATAAATCATAGCACTCAGTACTAACCGAACCACAGTCATAATTTCATAACAGGTGAAAGGTTTGACCGCCCAACGAATTGGGCACGGGTCAGCTAGTTAAAATATAAAGAAAGGCGTTTAGAATCTCATTTGTTGAAGAACAAAGGTTCGCGAAGTAGTGCATGTATGCCTAATTGCGATAGCCATAAACAAAAACAAGAAGACATTATTCAAAATTATTGGTAATGTTTTTTCTGGTCTCATCACTCTAGAAATCATCAAAATCGAGATTTTTTCTGGCATACAAAGAGAGGAACGAGATTTTTCAGAATATTATTTACACTTGATGTGGCTCCTGAAACGCCGAAACATGCAAGCTTTCGCAATAATGAATACTACTGTAAAACGGAGAAACTTTGCCACACGTAAAAAAATATATAAAGTAAAACCTGCACCTATTTAAGTACACATAATATCTAGACAATTTTGCACTAAATTCCATTTTCAAAATCTGTAGTATTTTTGTCTGGAATATTAAACTATATCACAAATATTAAAATATTAAATATAAACACGAATATTAAACTCTATCACATGGAATATATCACAAAATGTATTAGTTTAAATCCAAAGTGTAGGTCATGTTTCTCTATTTTACGGTAGGTACGTCATGTGAGTGTGAATGAATCTTCAGCGCTGTCGTTCTGCCAGTAGTGATGGGGACGAGACGAGACTTAGTTTAGTCGCGTCTTGTCTCGAGAATAATATAGTCACGTCTCGAAACATTCGAAACAAAACCGTTATCAGTCTCGTCTTGTATCGAGTATCAAACGAGACTTTCGAAAGTCTCTACGAAATCTGAGGGCACATTTAATGGTTAATTACTTTCTGTACATTATTTTTTTATTGAAATGTATTGTTTACACGGAAAGTGCTTTATATCCTGTGCATGTTAAGTATTTGATCTTACATACGTTCAAAACAAAATAATCAAACAAATTCTGATGTTTTTAGGACCACATTCTATAGATTCTAGATAAAAAATCTATAGAATCTATAGATTCTATAGATTTTTAGACCACATTCTATAGGACCACATTCAATAGATCCTCATTCTGAAAGCAAGATTTCCAGGTTAAAAAAAAGGCAATAATTAAATACTACCTTATCATAAGGAATGTTGAACGAAAGTTTGTAATGTATAGGACCCATTTTTATCTAAATAGATAGAATTTTCTTTAATAACTATGGTTTCTTTATTTGTTGATATGAAAATTTTATCAAAATGCCAGACGATTGGAAAAAATTTCGTTCGGTCTCATCTACGAAACTCTCATCTTGTCTCGAGTCTTAGGCAACAGAGTCTCATCTCGTCTCCTGAGCGTCGAGAGAAGACACTGTCGCAGTCTCGTCTCGTCTCGAAGAGACGAGATGAGACGAGACTTAAGACTAGTCTCGTCTTGTTCCCATCACTATCTGCCAGCAATCGTCATTTCTTGGCTTTGGAGGCCGGATATGGATATGGAGGGATTTCTTATGTAGATACAGTCTGTTTCATTTTAGACTGATGATGATTTTTGAGAATGATTAATGATCACACTTTTATCCTCAGCACAACATACTTTTATTATTTAATGTTTTGTAATATTCTACTTTTAAAACATTACATTGCATATTTAAAATAAAAATATAATTACAAATGTTTCAACTATAAATGTTATACGAAAAGTTAAGATAAAGATCGGAAGTTTCATGCAACATTTTTTTTATTTCATTCGGTTTTTAAAATAACATATTATTATCCCAGTTTCAATTTCTAAGTCAATAAGTCGATGATTTCTCTGAATTGGTTGAAATCATTCAAAATCCATTCGTTTTTCAGTCTAATTCGGCAAAATTTTTGAGCAATAAATAACAAGCCCGCAATAAAATGAACCATGTGTTTATTACCGAAAAGGTTTCCGAACAAAGGTTTCTCGAAAGGTTAGCAATTTGTTTAGAGTTCAGGTTTAGTTCAGTTTGTTTAGGTTCAGAGTGAAACTCCTCCAGGTTAACTAATGGTAAGATGTTTATGTATAGAAGTTTGTGGCTGATTTTGGGAGCAACCTGTACGAGCGGGCGGCTCAGCCTGAGGCGGGAGAAACACAAAGGAAGTGCAAAGTAATGACGTGTATTGATGTGATATTCTGACGTGCCGCCTCGTAGTGAAGCGCCTCTTGCTTAGATTATTTCTCTTCCTTTCATTTCCCTTTATGACGCTCACCTGTCTTATTTATTATTTTTCAATTTCATCCCGCCATTTTTCATCTTCCACGCCCGGCTGAAAGGGTTCGCTTTTTATCTGCCACGGAAAACAAATGGAGGCAGAATTTTTCCTGTAGATATTAAATTTTTGGGTATCTGTTTGAATTAATTCAAATCAAATGAAAAAGCTTTATCAAAAAACTTAAATATCAGGTTACAAAATATTTTTCAACAATTCTTTTTCTACTACAACAATATTATAATATCATTTTTGTTGTGACCCGACTACTTGGAATTTCTGTTCTGGGAGGCGTTTTATCTATTTAATTATTTTAAAGCCTATGACTGTAATAAAGGGGAATAAGATGATGTATCCAGATGTATCCAGAGTGTAGCAACTAGAGACTTATAGCAATAATTTGGGCTTGTGTAATAAAGTAATAATACCACAGTTTAACTTATTAATTCATGACGTATTGGAATTATACACATTCGGATCTTTCTATATCTGGATGATTTTATGAAGTAAACTCATTATTATATCTTGTCAAATAGGTTACATCATAATTCGTTATTAGAATCAATAGTTCAACTAAAACCTAATCGTAAAGCAAAAATCATTCAAGTCGAGTACCACAGACAGAGAGTAAAAACGAAATCACATGAAAACAGAAAACTCTCAGAACACCTCAACCTAAAATGAAGGAGTGACAACGACTCTGTCTCAAAATCTATCCTATATCGCCACCGATACACTGAGTATTTACCTTTGTCTTGCTCATTTACTGTGTCACTGTCAGCCATAAACTTGTTTAGGAAACCTCAACGTATAACAAAAGAATTCCGACAGCCCAGATGAAAAATCTTATCTGATACCCGCACACTGATCATCTAGCTATATCTTACTTATTGGCTATTTGTCATTTATCTATAAACCCAATCACTGCTTTAGCTTTCTGTTATTTTGTTATGAATATGAATGAACGGTTTGTTATGAATGAACGGTTTAAAGTTTATGATATTTTCTATATATTGTATGTATTTATATACCTTGTCTATAAATAATATAAATAATTGTATTACTTGGATAAAACGATGTAAATAAAGTATTTTACTAAAAAATGTGTAGGTATTTAATAAAATGTTTTGCAATTTCAACACTATAACTTTTTTCGGCCACGTATTTCAGCTTAGTAAAACTGTAGAATGAAATGTTACATTTATAATAAGCATTCGTTTGATATACGGGGTGTTATTACAGCAAGGGTTTTTTTCTGTGGGTGAATCAGTACAACGTAGTAAGCAACTTTTGATAAAAAAAATTTGCATAAAACTGAATAATAAACTGTTTTTTTTATTTTTTTTTTAATTATTTTTCATTTTATTTTTAAATATCATGAAAAGCTATGATCACGATGCGCTATCTAGCGGTTGGTAAAATGTCGCTGATATTGTTTCTTTACGACCTATTACCTACCGCTAGATGGCGCAGCACGCTCAAACGCTTCTCAAACCTTTATTTAACAGTCAACTTCTTCATATTTTCAAATTAAAAAAAAAAAACAAAAAAAAATCCAAAAAAAAAATTTTTGTTTTTTGTTTTTTTTTTCCAATTTTTTTTATCAAAAGTTGCTTACTACGTTGTACTGATTCAACCACAGAAAAAAAATCCCGTGCTGTAATAACACCCCGTATATGGCAAAG
Source organism: Micropterix aruncella (assembly GCA_944548615.1). NCBI lineage: Eukaryota > Metazoa > Arthropoda > Insecta > Lepidoptera > Micropterigidae > Micropterix > Micropterix aruncella. The sequence continues at coordinate 27,255,555 of OX155951.1, forward strand.
TGTTTAAGAAACTTAGCAAATGGGTACGAAATTACCCATTTTATTTTTCAAGTAGTCTAGTTTTTATGGTCTAATTTACTTATACTTTTTTAACATTTGCGAATCTCATAATTTTATCGCTCATTAAAATATGCATTAAAATCGCGTACCTCATAAATAGTATTGTGCATAGCTATATCTATTTCTTACTCTGGAGTAATCTAACCTTCAAATAATTCCCACGTGTTTGGTATAAAGGCCTTAACTCAAAGAAGGTTTAGTAAGTAAAAGTGCATCTAAAATCGGGTTTTTGGCATTAAGGTTTTAAAGTCAAATAAATAGAACGATGTAAACTAAATCTTGTTCTGTCACAAAGGGATTAACTATCGAAAATATATCAATATTTTATTGTTCCTACTGTTAAGTAAGATTTTTTAACCTAACACCTTTATACCTAACACCTTAAATTATTTTATGTAGAGTTACTTACATCTTTACAGGCTTTACCTATTGCCTTTTTGGTTATGCCTAAAATATATATAAAACGCACTAGATACCTACAACGACTGTAGACCTCATTTATAAAATTTATTTTTATTTCTATTCCTAATTTAATTTAACCTGCCTCCGCTCTCCTATCTTATTACTTTATATAGCTCTACTAAAAGTCAATCTATTCTCTTTGGTTATTTATATATTATTAACATATCTTCGCGGTGCGTCGGTCCTTTACTTAGAAGTAGACATTTTTTTAACCTGTTTATTTTTTTAAAACTACTGTTATTATGTCCTGAGTAATCCAAATTTATAGAACGGTAGAAATAGAATTTACTTTGACCGAATGCTGTTTTTAGTTTTGGCAAGATATATCTATAAGTATTTCTTTAGCTGAAAATCTTGTGGTTATTTTTGTCTCAAATTACTGACACGTATAGAACATGCAATCAAATACTATCGCGGTTGTTTGAGATTATAAATAGGATAGAAATGAATCAGATAAATAGGACAGAAACCGAGCAGATCAAGAGCATTCTTACCATACGTCAAGGGTGTGACAGATCGTATAAGTAAGATGCTAAACAGATTCGATATAAAATCGATCTTCAAGCCGACCCAAAATATAGCTCGATTTTTGAGGCCTCTAAAGGCTGTAATATAACTGCAAATGTTGTTTTTTAAGTCGTTTATAAAGTCTGCAATGGGTGTTTATAAAGTCGAATGTAATTGCGATCTAGCCTTCGTTGGACAAACGAAACGACTCATAGCCACGCGACTGACAGAACACATCAAAGCTGTTAAAAACGTTCAACATGAAAAATCGGCGATCTGCCAACATATATTGGATAGCGGAAGTAACCACTGGAAGCAGTTTCAAAATCCCATTGTGCTATCCAAGGAACAATTCTACTTTCCTCGCATGATCCGGGAAGCCATTGAAATAAGAAGAACCCCGAACTTCAATAGAGACGACGGTTACAAACTCTCTTCTACGTGGAACCCTCTTCTTAAAATATTCCCACCGCCGAACTCCGAACGCGAACGTAAGACAGGATACAGTGAGTGTTGTGTGCAAGACGGATTTTCGAAATTCGCGCGCTCCGAGCCCGGCCCCCCACCACCGTTATAATCTACGCATTGGTGGCAGCGGTATGCTGCCTACCCGCAAAACAACGGATTGACAGCTCTTTCAGTCTACCCTGGACAACGGCGGCTGCAACGTCACCGAAACGTCGGGTGCTACAAATTTCACGCGGTAAATTCGTTTCTATCCTATTTATAACGTATAGAACAGTAAGGTAAAAATAACATTTGTCGCACAACTAGTAATTTCATTCAACAAACAGCTGTTGCGATGGATATTTTAGGGTTTCTTACACGAAAGTCCCGAAGGCCATAATATAAAATAGATCCAAATAAAACGTAGCCAAAGATTTCTGTGGTGGTTTTTGGTTGCAAGAGATGGTACCGTTTCATAAGATGATGTTAGAAAAGAGCCGAAGCATGATCAACGCAGTATATCTGCATAAGCTAATTAACAATCGTGTTGATGCTAGTCAAATCTTGGAGCAGATAAATTTTTTTCGTGCCCCCTCGACCAGCTTGCTCTCAGCGTTCCTTTCAACTGCCAATTGTCAATTCTAACTATGCACAAAATGCTTTTCTTTATAGAGCTTGTCATCATTACAACTCGGTGTTTATGGATGTTGATATATTTGCCACAACCCCAGATACATTTAAAATCTAATTATAAATATATTACAATTTAATTAAGTAATCTGTTTATTATGAAAATAGTTATTCTCCTTTTATCTTTGTATTTACATAACTTATTCGTTTTTTCTATTTTTCGTTCTCATAAAATGTGTCATTACATAATTATATATTTTATTTTCTTACTACTATCTATTTAATAATTAATTCTATTACCATATGAATATACATGTTTATGAATCTATTTACTGTTTTTTCTGCTCTATTTAATTTATATTTACTCTTTTAATACTTTGGACTGTTTAGTAACGTAGCAATTACTTTTCAGAATATTTTCTGTTTATTTAAAAAACCCTAACAATTTCACTTTTCCCTTTAAAAAATGCTTGTATATTTTAAACTTTTCTTTTATATAGAATAACGCACTATATGACCGTTTCCTGAATAAAATAAAATAAAAAAGATATCTAGTAGATCTTGAGTTTTATTACCCCTTCTAACTGCCATCATTAAAAAGGCTCAAGTGTAGACAGTGGGTATTAATGGTGTATTAAGCATCTCGGGTCGAGGCCTTCCTCCTCCCGAAACTTGGCGCATAAATCTTCTGCTTCGTGCGCCGCCGTCTTCGCGTTCGTTTACGCACGACGCGGTGATATATCTTGTGTTTATTACCGCAATTACTTAAAGTAAATCTCTCATCCTTCCTTCCTGGCGCGAGGGAGGTCGCCATGCGACCCGTCCTCGTCGTCTTCCAGACATTCCCCTTCTTGAACAACGCGCCAAGACGGCATTTTCTCAACCGCCCGCCATTTTGTGATCGCGCGACGCGGGGATGCGGATACGGCGAATGAATAATTATAGCATTATGACTTCTTTATGAATATATAAGAATGAGAGATAGGCGATTGTGAGATGTGTGTGGTTTTGTAAGTATCTCCTGTCCACATGACCAAATTAGAATAATTTCGTCAATTTTGACATACCTCGGGTATGGTTTAAATTTTGAGATACCTCGGGAAGAACGACATAGTCATAGTCATAGACATATTAGATTAATTCCAAAAGTACATACTGTAGAATACGTCATTTTACATTTGCTAGAAGTTATTAGCGACTTAAATGAATGAATGAAACAATGACATTCGCACAAAGTCAGGTTCGGTACATTGCACCCCGATTTTTTTTATTTCTTTTTTTTATTTTCATATACATACATTTAAATGCATGCGTATAAAATAAAGTGAATTTAAAATTAATAAAATGCCGTTGTATGCTTCTAAAGTTAGATACGCATCTCTGAGTCCGCTAAGCAAAGTGCAAACGAGACCGCCTTGTTAGGCACCCCTGTGTTAAGGCGAGCTAACTTCCGGAGTCCCACTAGAGTGCCACGGTTGTGTCAAAAGAAAAATGAAGAAAGATTTTTTTTTAATATTTCAACCAGTTATCTTAAAAATCAAATAAATTTATAGTTTAAAAAAAAACACTAAAAACACGCTTTTGGGCTATGATACGATATTCCATACACACGGCTATGATACCTACTATATTCCATCATGGAATGCCAGTGTCTATCTTCATGGCTTCATCATCAGACCTTGAAACCTAATCGTGGTCAAAGTTCATTCCAAGACTTTTCTAACAAGTCCAAACACAGCTATGATACGATCTTCCATCATGAAGTTCCAGTTCATATCTTCCGACTCCATCATCATGTGCAGGTCAGTTCGACAGTACCATATTATTGCATTGTCATCAGAACTACATAAAGCTGCCTATTCTCATGACGCTACGATCCTTGGAAGATGGTTAAATTAGTTACCTTAGATTCCATTACATAGTTACATACAGGTCGACCTAATAAAAGCGTGTTAAAAACGCGAATCCCCTTTTTTGCCATACAGAGGTGACCATCGCATCGCATTCATACGAACTCCGCCCGTATCACTGTAACATTGCTAATAATAATGCAGGTAGACAGATAATTTCGTAAATTGTACGATAAACTAGAAAAACATTTTAAAATATTGAATAATATTGATAGTTTTAAAACTATAATTTACTAATGATATTACCCTGAATTGCCCGCGTTATATCCGTTCTCAAATACCTATGAATACTATTATTCATGGAGGTCGGTTGAACGGTATATAAGTTGATGTGCTGCAGCGCCATCTATTGGCAAGTTACAACAAAGTTAATAATGCGATCATATTATGTGGGCCCAAATGTCTATGTATACCAATTTTCATAGCGGTCGGTTGAGCGGTATAGAAGTTGATGTGTTGCAGCGCCATCTAGTGGTAAGTTACAAGCGGATATCATAAAAAACCATCTCCATGAAAAAATACATACCTATATGTATTAACTTTCATGGCGTTCGGTTGAGCGGTACAGAAATTGATGTGCTGAATGGCCATCTGGTGGCAAGTTGCAATAAAGATAATAGGCCGAAAATATTATGCAGCTCAAATGTCTATGTATACCAATTTTTATGGCGGTCGGTTGAGCGGTATATAAGTTGATGTGTTGCAACGCCATCTAGTAGTAAGTTACAAGCTGATATCATAAAAATCTTCTCCATGAAAAATACATGGTTATCGGCCAACTTTCATAGTGATCGGTTAAACGGCCTATTCATGGTGATCGGTCAAACGCATGTATAATATATATTTAATAATATATTTCGGTTCAGCTAATACTACCTAAACTACGTCTAAAATTTCCAAATTCGTTTATGTAGGAACAACTGATCTCATTTAGTTACTAATATCTAAATATCGATTTAGGCCATACAAACTAAATTTTATCTAAAATCGCAGTTTAGTAAGTAGTTCATATTCGTTCAGTAATTGTAACAAAACAAAATTTTAGCTAAAAATAAAATGTAACCACAACTAAACAGATTTGGATAATCTAGCCGTAGTTTAGGTGCTATTTTTTTAAATTCAGTTAAAAGCGAAATAGCTAAACTGTTTAGTAAAACGATTTTTTTCAGTGGATAGAGAGTAAAGAGTTATATCTGGACGAAGGGCTGTGCACTCGAGATTTTTTAGGAATTTATACTGCTTAGAAACCGAATCGAATCCAATCTGAAGCCTCCTCGATTATTGAGAAAAGTTTTGTAGTAAACATTTTTTTGCCTTTAGAGCCATCCCGCGCAAACTGTATTGGGGGTTTGGAGGATACGGTCAAACCCTTGTTGGCACGTGCCACTGAGAGGATAATTACCTAGCGAATAACATCAAGGACTTTGTCGTGGCGGTAAGTGTAACGTCCTTGATCTAAGGCCACCTTGCAGTTAGCTAGAATATGTCGAGCTGTGCAAAGGGGTATTGTTACAATAAGCGAGGTTACTGGGGTCTGGCTATGTATGCTAAAAGGCATTTAAATAAAATTTCAGAATCTTTGGCGTCCAGTCATACAACGTTACCTTCCAGTGCATTGGAGGAGGAATGCAAAAGTTCCTAAAGTGAAGGAATGCAAAGTATGTAAATACCTGTAATATTATCCATATGAATTGGAAGCTAATGGGCCCTGTTGCAGTTTGACCACTAAACCCAGTTGTATAGGGTCGGTCAAACGCGCGGGTCAACACCCATCCGGCCAGCGCCGGCTCGAGGAAACTTGGCGCCCTAGGCAAAAGACTAGTATGGCGCCCATTAAAAAAAATCACAAAACATTAATTCTGTAATTTCTAATCAAATAATTAGAGCACAGATATGACTTACCTACTTATATATAATTATAATACAAACTTTAAAAAAAAATACAACCGACTTCAAATAATTTTTGCACCTATTTTCCAGTTATTTTGATTTTAAAACCAAACTACTAAACCAATTTTGATTAAATTTCTATTGGACCAATCTGAAAGTATATTCTTTCAAATACAAAAAGAATTTTCTAAATCGCCTAATAAATGACGGAGATCTGAGGTAACAAACATAAAATTTAAAAAAAACATTCAACCGAATTGAGAACCTCCTCCTTTTATTGAAGTCGGTTAAAAAGAGAATATATCCACCTTCTTTAGCTGTATGGAGTGAAATATAAGAATTTTTTAAAAGACAAATTAGAGATTAAATCAAGCAAGTTTTATTTTCCTTGCCTTTATTTTAGCAAAAGTGGAAACGATGTCTTAATCTATTGTTTGAGCTATTTCTTGTTCTATAGATAAAGTCGACAACCCCACAAGTCTTTCTTGGGTCATTGTGAAGCGCCTCGCCGCGCCGCCCCCCAAAATACGAGCGCCCTAGGCAATTGCCTAGTTTGCCTATATGGACGGGCCGGCCCTGCATCCGGCAGCCTCCACACAGAAGTGCAAGCCCGGGAAGAACTCTTGCCTGCGGGCCAGTCTCCCCTAGGAGTCACCCTTCGGGTGCTCCTGGACGGTTTGCGCAATCGATTGTGCATTCCGATTAACAGCCGGGAAAGTCTGGAAACAGTAATGTTTCCTATAGTGCGGGGGTAATTGTTAACCTTACGGCAACTACTCTTGAAACGAACATTCCGCCACCCGATTGGTGAACGGCCGGGCAAAGGATGCCGTGGTCCGCGATAGATTCGGTAAACACCGTGTTACCGCTAAGTAAGGATCGCGCAAGCGACCTCGATCCTGTAACCAGTCAGGAGGTAGAAGCTTTCCTGATGGTCAATTCCAGAAGAAGATATCCTTCCAAACTGGTAGTCAGGGAGCGAGACTGCCCGCTGGTTAGCTTTTCCGGTGCCTCGCTGTTAAGAGTCGGCCTCTGACGGGCAGGTGGCGTAACTATGACAGTGGACTGTTTTCGTCCCAACTCTTCTATGCTCATCTCACGGGAGACAGTACGATCTAGTATCGTTAAAACTTCCTGAGGTGACGGGTTCGCCCGTCGTAGTTGACAGCTCTAGTTGTCCATATAAATTATTGTAATAAATTGGTAAGCTATTGTTTGACTTTCATTCCCCTGAAGTCGTACCAATTCATTGACGTCTGAATAGACGTCCAATCGTTGTGTAGCATAGACATCCCTGCTCACCAAGCTAAGCTGAACTCTACTTTTTTATTCATCTCTGTAGTTTTACTACCCCTTCTAGCTACGATCATATTTTTTTTATTAGTCATCTACATATATGCAATCTACTTGATGCACCTATGTTACTTATTCTATATGCAATTATGTTTTTTATAATGTTTCAAACACTGCAAATCACGGACCGTCATCATCAGAGTATTTCAAAATTAGGAGTGTTGCCGTCCCCGCGGTGCCCCTTCATTTGTCGCGATGCGGCAGGGCCAAAGTTTCCTTCAGCCGAATTTTCCCAAGTTAAGCTACCCCATCCCGTCCTTCCTGTGCGTTTCTTGGAACCTCTGAAGGGACGGATACTTCCCTTCGTTTCCACCTCCCCCCCGCCTCCCCTCCACCAAAGCAACCCCTCCGACCCGGCCGCCATAACTTTTAAACTAAGCTTTCTAATTAATTATAGAGCTGCGCTTTATTCGTATAGCGACGGGCGCCGGCGTGTGTGAGTGCTGCGTGGTTGTGTTGGGCGTCGAAAGTTACATTTACATTGTTAGAATTACAACAAGCTTAAACTCAACCGTGGACTGCTGATGTGGGCGAATCAAAGACAAGCAGATATACTGAAACAAAAATCGAAATCATTTTCCCCGCATCGTCTGTGCCCATCGGTTACATATAATAAACAATTTTCAACTTTTTCGCAAAATCTTAATTTTATCGTCTATTGTTGAGTCTTACTCAAGATGGTCTTGGCAAATAGCATTCTTTTGAAAATGTCATTAGGGTTGCAAGAAAAATAATAAATGAAAAATTTAAAATAAATGTATTTTTTTACTGTCTAAATAAAATCTGCCATTTAGTTTTATAAATACATTCTACAATTATTATCCATCGCTTTATAACACTGTGTGCGTGAGTATCATATTAATTTCGGATTGGTACACTGTTTTTCATAGCGAAAACTATATGTGTTTATTTACTAGAAAATTATATTTATTTAATTTATGGCCTATTCACGACGGGATAAGCCGTAACTAACATCTGTTAAACAATGTATCCATTCGTTTGGTTATAACTCATTTCGTTCGGCTCGTTTCGGCTCCCTTCCGAGTTGACGCGACTAAAAAAATTGGTATTTTTGCAATGCCACGCGCCCGCGCGCTTTCGATATATACATACATAAAGATGTATAGGTATACCGCGGCGACAAGGGAATACATCCCACCGTTGGCAGTGGCCAATTACGAATGACGATTTCGGCTTCGCGCGTCGATTAATATAGTCGATTTGGCTTTTCAATTATAATATAATAAATTATCAATTGAAAACTTTATTATAAAGTAAAAATTAGATTACAATAATAAAATAACTTAAGACCACTGTGTCACTTTTTATATCACTCAAAAGTATCTTTAATAAATAGAAAAAAAAAATAATGTTTGGCCATAAAATTTCTTGAAATTACGTAATATCAAACATTTTTTTTAAATATTTTTTGTATGGAAGTTCCAAAAACTGTCTTGGTACTATGCAAATAGACCATACGCTGGTGTAAGTAGTATTTTTTAATATTGAGAATCATCTCTAGGTTTTTCAAAAACTGAAGACAAATCTCGCTCGTTTTTATTTTTTTGGAAAACAGTAACAGAATAAGGATAATTTAAAATTAATATGGAAATAATTTACCTATTTCGTTTCGGCGAAATAATAGCTTAAGGACCGGGTTTTCAAAATCCGGCATAATTGTATTAAAATTATTTTTCGTGTTCTCACAAACAGGCCACAAAATTATGCTTCATATAGCTTTTGGCCGCCACGGCCTCTTAAAGAGATCTTGCGTGACTCTTGCTATTGTGGTGAGTTTTCGATTATAATTGGATGATCTTCAAAATAAATGACGTTGCACCAACCCTGGATCTATAACGACATTCCCCTCCAGCATTTGTTATCAATGATAAAAAAAAGCGCACAAATCAAATATACTTGGTGGGGTTATTGGTGACCGCGGTATAAGAACTCTTAAATAAATTTGCACTCTGTATTACTTATTATTGAATAGCTTTTCTTATGTGTCATTAATATAGAATACATTTAATCAGTGTAGAAAACGCACAGTCCAGACTGTACACACACTTTCAAACCTTAGGTTCCAACAAATTTGAATATCTAATATTGATACGGTTTTACGCGTCACATTTCGAGAGGCGCGCATTACGAATGGGTTATTCTGTTTGGCGAACTCTGTCCCTAAGAAAGAAATTAAAAATATGGATTATTATTTCTAACTTTGATTTATTGTAGTTCCTCGTTTTACGCTTTTTTCAGACTTATTTGGTAACCCAGCTAATATTCTGGTTAGTTAGGCTCTTGGATATTTTTGCTTGGCAATAAGTTTATCGTTTCGTTTATCTATGCATATAAAATTTAAAAACTTAGCAATCTAAGTTAAACCAACAAGTTAGGCGCTATACATTATCGAATCACGCATAGGTGGTCAAGAGCTATGCATGGAGAAACCTTCTCGTTATTCTAGTTGTTGCCAATATTATCGCTTTCTGCATTACATGTTCAAGGCCAGCGTCAAGAGACGGGCTCTGTTTGTCACTTTTGTATGATAAAGGTACACTCTCGTATGATAAACGTAAAAATTCATCGCGGTGGTTGAATCTAGGAGACGCAGCTAGATAATGATGCAAGAGCAGTCAGAAAAAGCTCATGGTGACAATCCGGTGGTCCTGTGCTGATGTTATCCATTATAGCTTCTTGCGGTCAACGCAAATGTCAAGAACTGCATATAACGATAGAGTAGCTCGTGATTATGCAACCGAGCCTGGTCAATCGCTATTCGCTACTACTTCTGCACGACAACTCACGACCACACACTTCACAGCAAACAGTCGCAAAGTTGCAGGACTTACCTGGAAACCTTTTTTCACTAACCCTGTAGGTACTCAGCACGCCTTGTTCCAGCATGAATGTTTCCATTTTTTCGGAATTTAGACATTTTTTACAGGGAAACAAATTTACTTGGAAGAGGCAATAAAAACGCCTTCAAAGACTTCATTGATTCCTGTCGAAGATATTTTTATAGCCGAAGCATTAACTAGCTCCTAGTAAAATAGAAACACTCCGTATATAATAGGGATCAATATTGCCATTAATTAAACATGTACCTATAGATTTTTAGTTTCAGTTAAGACTGAAGACCCTTCGTCGCATACAGATTTTCCAGTCGTTGATCCAACAGATTCCTCTTATATTCGAGACTAAGATTTTTTCTGTAATGGAAAAAATAACCCTGATAAGGCAGTGAAAAGCGCCTTTAAATTATTTAATAATAGCGGTCAAACCAAAATTTTACTCCTTAATTCCTTTTATTTGGCGGGTGATGTAATCCTGCATCCACACAGCATTGTAGTAACATTCCTACATTATGTAGTTGTATCTTGCAAATTTAAGGGTTAAATAAATGCCATGGGAAGAGTGAGTGAGAAGGGGCGCGCGTGCGAGACGGAGAAGGCAAGTGTCGCGCGAGAGCCAACTTGATGCCCCGTTATAAACTTTGTTCGCGTGGAAAGATTTCAGCATGAGAGTTGTGAATAAATTACTTTTAGGCACGTAAAACTCAACCTTCCAGTCGACGCCCAAGAATTGCGTGAAATTTCGAATTATACCAGGGGAAAATAAGTTTTAAGGGAAATTCGTCAACTTATTACATTTAATAAACGCCATCTTTATAAGGCTCGCGCGCGCCTCCCTTGTAAAATAACGAGGTTTTGCGCTTTATTTCGAGTTGCGAAGTTGGGCCGATTTTAATAGGATCGTTATCGGGGAGTAGTGCGTATACTGAAGGGTTGAATAGGAGTTTGTTTATTATATATTTTTATTTATTTTGCATAATACTTGTTTGGGAAACGTACAGCACTAAATAGCATTATACTTACGAATACAACTAGCCGATAAAATATTTCCTACAGTAACTCAAGAAATAAATAAATATAGTGATCATCTTAGATTAATCGAACATGAAAAATAACAAGAAACGCCAAGATATTATACAATGTATCATTTTCAGTGAGATGGAGAAAGAGCAGGGGCAATGGGGTTATGTAGGTGTTAATTATAGCAGCATAGGTACTGCCTTGAGAATTCGTTATTTTTCGTATCATCGCGGAGTCACTCGCGGTGGTACGAAAAGTAACAAATTCTCAAGGAAGTATGCGTTGTCTACTTTGGCATGGATACCATGTCGTACAGTATTACATCGTACAGTACAATACCGTGTCGGTTACTCTGCGAAGTTCATCCAAACATCCATCCAGATAATTCATGTGAGTGGCTCAGTCTCTTCTCGTACGTTTTGAGTCCCTAATTTCCAAGGAAATTAAGATGTCGCACCAATTGCTTCTATACACTTCTCACCCTATTCCTGTATACGTCGTATATAGGGTTCCAAATGGATGATTTTTTGAGCATGCCAATTCATTAAAATGTGATTATAATTAATCAGGAACTTCCGGCTACCTCATTTAAAAAAAATGTAATGAGAAAAATATAACGCTGTAATACACAGACATACGCATGTTTCAACAAGAATTACGTTGAAAGTATGCAAAATAGAAACGTTTCAAAACATTTAGTGGTTCTTGAGATGAGACCTCAAAAAAATATACGAAATGGGCGGACACGCGAAAAAATAGGCGGAGTCAATTTTGTAGGGTTCGACCAATAAAAATCCAGCCCTGACGAAGCGTAAAGCGCAGATTCCTTGTCCGCTAGCGCCGGGAGCCAGACGCCTACTAAACGGTCAATCGCAGCGCTAGCACAGAATAACTATCTTTACGCAGTGGTGGTATAAGGGTGTTAATGGCAAAGCATATTTAGCGTAACTCTCAGAGCGCTCTCACGTTTTAATTAATTGTAATTAATTTAGGGCCTAAATAAAAAATGTGGCTAAGTGCAGCCCTAAAAAAATTACCAGCCAATATAATGAAATTATAATAAAAAACAATCACCGCTTACATTGTAGGAGTAAACGCGCCCGAAAGTTTTCGAAGTCAGTTTAAAGCCTTAATGTACAAGGCAATGAGCAACATCTTTAAGTCCATATTTTAAATTGGTTCCTTATCGAGGGATTCACTTAGAAACTTTTTTAAATTATTGCTTATATTTTTCAAAAAATTCATAAAACTGAAATTGCTCAAATATGGTCGTTCCCAGGTATCATGTCGCGTTAATTCAAAAACTAAAAATCGATTACTTACATACTTTCCCTTGTTTCTTTAATAAAGCTGCTCGGGAAAGAAAAGGTATGCATCGGCATGTAGGGCGGGGGCGGGTTGTGTGTGAAGTTGGGGCGGGGGCGGGCGATCGAGGGGCGGAAGGCGAGGGCGCTACACGTGTAGGCGCCTGAAGCCACCTGCCCCGCGTCGCTGACTCGCGGCGGCCGCCGCGACGAGTAGCTGCTACACATATTTCAACGCACGATCTATGTGCCGCGACGCGACGCCGTCCGCGACTTGAACACCCCTGCCTAGGGAGGACCCGACGGCACAGGCGAAAACACATCTTGAGATTTACCTAAAGATTTACACTGCTTAGAATGTCATGCGGCTTTAGCCAATTGTCCATTCTGACAGACAGTCGGAGGAGTCTGGAAACAGTAGGTACTGTCTCCAGAGCATGGGTTGTTATTTACCTTACGGCGACTGCTCTTGAAACGACCAATCGGCTATCCGATTCCAGGTGAAATCCGGATAAAGGACGCCGTGGTCCGCGATAGATTCGGTAGACACCGTTTCACCGCTACGTAAGGGAGTAATCTGGTTGCTACTGGTAGTAAGGGCGCGAGTGTCGGCCCGCTGGGTGATTAGCCTGGTTCGCGGTAAGGCGTTGGTCTTTTACGGGCTCGTGGCGTAACTAGATGGTGGACTGTTTCGTCCTAAGTCTTCTGCTCTCACCTCACGGGAGACCGAACGATCACTATCCGTAAAACTTCCTGGGATGACGGGTTAACCCGTTGTAGTCGACAGCCCTAATTGCTTAGAATTAAGTACCGTAACTTTATACAGCTATGGTCCAAATTAATAGCATTTTTTTATTGTTTTTTAGGAACTGACAAATATTCAATTTGGCCAAAAGTTTTATTATGCTTATATACGAGCACATCTAAAGTGTCCAGGAATATGTACTTACATTATTTATAATACTATATGTATAGTTTAAACGTCATAAGTTGTCCTCAAAATTTGGATTATAGTTGTGTTAACTATGGCCCATCGAACATTTAATGTAAACTATGATGGGTCATAATTAAGACCATGTTTTATTTATTTATTATTTTTCGGAAAACGTACAACGCAATAATCAAGCGTGTTATACATAGGTGTTTATAAAGAAAAAAAACATTTGGACGAGAATCGTTTCCTGCCATTGTTACAGTTTAAAGACATATTAGCATGTTAAGCATCAATTCAATATGGCAGATTTTAAAAATCAAAGCATATAGTACCTAATGTATGAAAAATGTTGAATTTTATTAGAGCCTTAAAAAGTAAAATCGAAATTCTTCTTATTTTTTGTTTTTTTTTCCTCACAAATATCCTCAAGCTCATGGTAGTACACGGCTTCCTTTTTTGCTGAGTTGCTTTAGAGCGCTTCCGCATAGTAATTTTTAGGATAAATAATTTCTCTTCTTTAAGCCAGCTATAGGTTAAGAGGTCTTGCCAGGCATCCTTTAAAAGCACCATGAGGGTTTTTAATGCAAAATCTACATTTACGACCGGGTGCGTTTATATGAAATCGAAGACTATCGCGGTTGTTTGACATTATAAATAAGATAAAAAATCGGTTGTGTCACCCCAAGTCTTTCCTGTCTAGTATCCAGGAACCTAATTCATCTGAATATTAAATTAATAAATCCTACCACCCCCACCCCCTACCTAGCGCCAGCCTTTATCCCCCCCCCCCTATAATGATGAATTCGAAATCGAAATTGAAAACGAAATTGAAATCGAAATAAAAATCGAAATCTAAACCAAAACCGAAAATGACACCAAAACCGAAACCGAAATCAAAATCGAAAACTATCGAAAACGAAATCGAAACTCGTATACAAAATTTTGGGTCTCTGCTGTTGACCGCATGGTGGAACTTGGAAGGGGCTATCATAATTTAATGCATATACAAAATTTTGGGTCTCTGCTGTTGACCGTTGAGGAGTTCCCTCGTCGGGAGCCCACCCAGGGTGGACGGATTGCAACCACAATCTTTTCAGCTCATGCCATGACCAAATGATGTCTGCATGCCGAATTTTAGCTCAATCGGATGAAGCTTTCCGGCGCTATCGTTGGAGAATACACACAGACAGACACACAGAAGTGCCTCCGCAAAACTTTTCTTAAACAGGAAACTAAAACGAATTTAGCGCGTAAAGTTTGTAACACCCGACGTTTCTGCGATATTTCAATCGCCGTTGTCCAGGGTCATCTAAAGTGCTGCCGATTGTCATCTGCGGGTAGGCGGCAAACTGCTGCTGTTATTTCGTAAATTGCCGCCTACATTCGTTTTAATTGTAATCAGGTCCATGTAATTATTGTTGAATGATGGGATACGTTGTAGGTACATACTAACATGTCTTACTGTAAATTTTTTTGGGTGCATCTTGGACGACAAACCAACGTTCTGCCCCAGTATCTTATCCTAAAACGTAATACCAGGCATGAAACAGGAACGATAATTTTGAAATTTCACATATGGATTGCCCTTATGATGTTGAAATCGTCCCACATATCTCTGGATATCCCGCGTCGTGTAGCGCCCTCTCGCGACGCAATGCGAGACAACAGTTTCGCGCGAAGATTTCTGAATCTACATGATAATGTACAAAGCGAGACAGCAGGCCTCGGGGAAAGAGATTTGTAACAGCTAAAATGTGAAGGATATTATTGAAATATGAGGCTTTAAAGGCAGCGCTGAGACGGGTTTATCTGCGCTTATTCCCCGCGTTTATTTTGCCTCAAATTTGACAATCTCCGTGGAGCGCGATTTTCCCGTATTTTGTATTCTTACGCGCGGGGTTTATTTCGCCCCCCAACCCCATTTCAATTGGCGTTATGAAATATTTTTTATATTCATTTTCGCATATGCGCACTGAAGGTCTCTCTATATATTAGATAATATGGAATGGGAGCTAATAAGCTTAGTGCAGTTGGCCATTATGATCCATGTGTTAGAGTCGGCCCAGATTACGGGTAGGACTCGGTGCCTGCGAGCCAGTTTTCCCTGGGAATCGTACTTCGGGCCCATTATTGAATGTGCGGATATCAACCTCCATAAGAACTACGCCACCCACCGTATCTATATCCACTCGGAAGCAAGGCAGCTCTTATGGCACTAGCTTCGAATACCATTAATTCAAAGCTAGTGCAAAACTGCATATCACTACTGAATTCCATGGGCGAAAGGATCAGAGTAATTCTAAGATGGGTTCCCGGCCATGCAGGAATCAAGGGAAATGAAAAAGCCGATGAACTTGCTAAGACAGGAGCAAAGGGAACGTTATACGGCCCTGAACCTAGCTGTGGCGTACCAAAAAGCCTTGCAAACCCAATGCTCAAACAAATATGTTTAGAACACTCCGTCAACCACTGGAACAACACGCCAGGGTTGAATCATTCCAAAGCGCTAATTAAGGCTTACGACCGTAAGACGTCCCGTGAGGCCTTATTACTAAATAGGAACAATCTACGCATACTGGTGAGGGCGCTCACGGGGTATTGTGGCCTGAACAAACACATGTTCAACCTCAAGCTCCGAGTCACAAAAATGTGCAGGTTCTGCCAAGGGGCAGAGGAAACTCTCCAGCACCTCGTGTGCATGTGTGGCCCGCTCATGCGTAAAAGATACACCCACTTGGGTGGTCATTACCTTCCAACCTGAGGAGGTAAAACAATCTGACGCCAAAAGCCTGCTGCGGTTCTTAAATGACACGAGGCTTAGCGCAGAACTATAGTAGGTAGCGAACACAATAGATCAGCAATGGTTGCAGTATTACAAGGCTCATAAAGACCTTAGAAAAGCCCCACTCCACAAATAAAAAAAATAAAAATCGTATTTCGGGCGCTCCTGGGCGGTTTTAAAAATTTAATTTTATTCGGTTAACGAACAGCGTTTATAAATAACAAACCCGAATAGAAAAAAATAAAACTATGACGGCTTTAGACAGCCGCTTTTGAAACGACGAATAGGCCACCCGATTTCGCGTGAGAGCCGAGTAATGGACGCCGTGGTCCGCGATAGATACGGTTAATACCGAGTAACCGCGAACATAAAGGAGAGGACCGCACTAGCGAGCTATAACCCGTAACTAGTCGGGAGGCCGGAGAAATCCGGCCGAAACTGGTAGTAAGGACGAGAGGTCAGCCCGCTGTGTGCACATTCCCGGTGTCTCACGGTAAGGCGTTGGGTTCTTACGGGCGAGTTGGCACAGCTAGACATTGGACCGTTCTGTCCCAAGTTTTCTACGTAGACGTAGAAGACTTGGAACAAAACAGTGATCGTTCTGTCTCCCGCGAGGTGAACCTTACAGGAGACAAAACGATCACTATCGTTAAAACTTCCTGGGGTGACGGGTTCGCCCGATGTAGTCGACCCTCCAAGATAATATGGAATATTCGGGTAAATAACAAAGTGACTAAGTGAACGAATTGGATGTTGTGCCTTATGCAGAGAAAGATAGCGGAAAACTTCTATCGCTTAACACTGATCAGTCTTGTCACAAAAACACATATGGAGTTTGGATAAAGAAAAATCCAGTGGTTAGTTCCGCTATCATGTTCGCAGATCACTGATTTTTCTTCCTGAACGTTATTAACAGCTTTGATATGCTCCATCCGTTTTTATCTTATTTATTGAATTCACCAACATATATTTTTTTATTATTATATTTTTGCTGTAATTATCTCAAAAACTAATGATTTTTAAAAGATTTCTAACCCCTTTAAAAGATTCATCAAATAACTGACAAATAAGTTGACACAGGAATATGTTATAATAGAAATCGAAATTTAACAATCATAAAGCCATTTTGGCTTGTTATTTCTCTGCGTATTACTCTTAGGATATAGAGATTTATATAAAAGATATAGAAAATTATATATAATTAAAACATCAGATGTTACATTCTGTATTTATGTGTTTTATTTTAATTATGTGATGTGTTGTTCTGACCCATCATCATGTACCCGCCCCCCTTTAGTTTTAAGGAATTTCCAGAAAACACACGCTTTCAGCGCCATGTTTAAAACGCCAGTGACGTCAGGGGTGGTGTGGGGTGGTAGAACGATTTTCGTTCCCATCCCCCTCCCCCAATGAGGGTTTCCTTCCGCCACCCGGACCAACCTCCCCCCCCCCCGCCCCCCCTTCGCCGACTGTCTTCTGCTGTCTTGGATGACAGGAAGCCATATCAAATTCATTTGCTTATAATGGTTTTCCTGTGGTGGCGCAGCTTGGCGGCACCATGCACAGCCATATACCAAGCGAGAATATTAAATTCAGGTATTTTAATCTCATTAATGAAATGAATTTCATTTACGACCTACACCTATATACGTTAGAAGCACACGCACAATACTCTTTATTTCAGTCGAATGTATTTTTTTGACAAATAATAAATTGTGGAACTGATGCCATTGCATTCAAAATATTCCAATTTAAGAAAACATATCCATTTTTTAATCGGATACACCATATTTATGTTAAGACCGATAACTTTTCATTATTCCTGTGTAATATATATATATATATATATATATATATATATATATATATATATATATATATATATATATATATATATATATATATATATATATATATATATATATATATATATATATATATATATATATATATATATATATATATATATATATATATATATATATATATATATATATATATATATATATATATATATATATAGGTATATATATATATATATATATATATATATATATATATATATATATATATATATATATATATATATATATATAATATATATATATATATATATATATATATATATATATATATATATATATATATATATATATATATATATATATATATATATA